>VDFB02349705.1:0-22209 GCA_007258455.2 Sequoia sempervirens
AGAACAATCCCAACTTGTACTCGTTTTACTATTGTCAAAATCCAAGACTTTTCCAAAGGTTTGAGTATCTCGTTTCACAAGTTTGAACCAAAATTTTAGAATTTTCTCAAGTCCAAAATCATTCCTAAGATACCTTAGAGTCTACACTTGTTAAAATTGACCTCGACAAGTGGAATTTTCCAACCTAAACCAAGATCTAACATCTCAAAGTACCAAAATCATCAAATTTATCACACCCTTGATTATTAGGCCTAGTTTCATCATCAGGATTTATCATCCTTTCATCACGAAATGAAGCTATATAGTCAAATCCAACCTAGTCTGATTAGAATTCATCATTCTATTTGACTTAGTTGTAATCCATGGTAATTTTCCAAAACTTAGATCAAAGTTTAGTCTAAACTATAACACTTGTATGCCCATTCAAACAAGGTTGTAAAAAAAAAAGCTCAAGGAAAAAGGACTTGAAAATCAAAACATTAAAGAGCCAAACATTGAAACTCCAAACATTGAAACTCCAACCATTGAAACTCCAAACATTGAAGCTCCAACCATTGAAACTCCAATCATTGAGACTCAAAACACCAAAACTCAAAATAGTGAAACAAAAAACACCATGGTGGTTGAGGCTAAAGATAATCCTTTCTGTGGACTCAACAACACTAAAGGGGAAGAAGTAACCAAAGAAGATATTCAACATGCTGAACACGACCCCAATTTCCACAAATGTTTAGAAAATATTTTCGAAAGAAATGGGGAAAAATACCTCCTTATGTTGGCTAAACAAGGTGCCAAATTGTTGAATGACTTTGATGTAAATCAACTAAAAGAACCTCCCAAAAAACCCGAAAATGATCCCGAACAAGTAGTTGCCTTGACTCATCTAGTAAAGAACCTCCAACAATAAATGCTTGACATACAAAGGGGAAATTCAAAATGACACTTGATCCAAGAAATTTTTCCATATCCATTGGATCAAATTATTCACATGATTCCCTTTCCAAAACATTGTGAATTCCCTAAGTATGACAAATACAACGGAAAAATTGATCCTATTGATCATGTAAGGGAATTTACAACCATGAGTCTCAAATTTTCCTATGAGGAAACTTACTTGATGCGATTATTTCCACGTAGTTTAGGGGGACAATGCCTTGAATGGTTTTCTAAACTCACTCCACCAATTAACACCTTTGAGGAATTAGTCAACAAGTTCATCACACAATATTTTTACAACATCCAACATGACATCACCATGAAAGATCTTTTTAACTTAAAACAAAAGAAGGGTGAATCGTTCCTAGTATTCTTGCAAAAATGGAGAAGGCTATTTGCACGATATTCTCATCCCATACCTGAAAAAGAAAAGATAGAAATATTATTGACAACCTCAATGATGAGATGACTTATAGATTGGAATTGCAATGTCCCCCAACCTTCGAAAAATTGATTGAAAACAGGATTAAAATCGAAGAGGCTTTAGTCAAGAGAGGAGTCATCAAGATATACAATGAAAACAACTCATCAAAATCCTCTAAAAATTAAAACAATAATGAAAAACCAAAGTTTTGGTAACGGAACAAGAATGTAGGCAACAACGACAGTGCAGTCAAAAACCAAAATACAAAACCTATGTTCAACCTAATAGCAACTACCACCAAAACTAATCAAAACAATGATCCACCCAACACCCAAAACAACAACCAAAATGTCAACCAAGGAAACAATCAAGGTAATGTTGGATCTAGAACACCATCCTATTGAATGTCCTCAAACTGAAGAAGGTTCAAGGTATGTGCAGGATCGTCATGGAAAAAACAAGCCCTTAAGTGGCAATGAAAACTCAAAAAATCAGAGTTAGGCAACTTCATGTAAAAATTTGAATAAGTTATCTATATTTTTTCAAAAATATGTAAGAAATAGAATCTATGGAAAATTGAATGTAGTTTCTAAAATACTAGGTTTATTTTTAAAAAAACAAAATCTATTTGGTGAAAATTTGAAATTTCAATGCAGTAGTACTTAAATTTCAGGAAAAAGTAGGTTAATGCAATAGGCTACCCCTAACCATAATAAAATGATAATATTTTTTTTATAAGATTTTAGGCGTGAAGTAAGAGGGACTCATGTTGAATGTGACACATATTTTTTGTAATTTTTCCAAGTAAGTAATTAATTATGAATTTTTGTATTACAACTTTTAAAAATAAAGGGCTTCATTGTAATAGACCATGTTAACTGGTCAAAGCTTCATGAAATTCATTTTCTTTTTTTTTAATCCTATAGTGTAGATCATAGATTGTGGCATGTTTCATATTCAAAATATGATACCATTTGAAAGTTATAGATGTTTTACAATCAACCTATCAATCAGGACTTTAGTCATAATTCTAATAGAAAATGAATAATAATAATTTATTAAATTCAAAATAAAGCAAAATTTATATTGGCAAAAAGTTGAGAATCTCCTCTACAAATTCTTTTCGTTTCATCAATTTTGGCTAAAAAAAAGTCATCAACCACATGGGCGAAGTCTAGAAAAACAAGGTAAATTGTTAAACACGCTTTTTGTGTTGACTTCTTAGGATTGGCATCTCCTAGCCAAATACCAAAGCAAACCCCCCTAGGCAATAAATTTTGTGTGATAAATATTGTATATCCGATTAAAATCAGATATCTGATTCAAATCGGATATCCAATATGAATCTGATATCCGATTTAGTTTATATATCATATTAAAGAATGTTAAGACTTTATAATATATGATTTAGAATATACAATATATCCCGTTTATAGTTTATAGTTTATTTTAATATATCTAGTTTAGAATATACAACATCGTTTATAATTAATATATAATCTCTTACAAAACTATATAATATATAATATATAATATTATTATGTATAATATATTTAAATATTATTTCTATATTGTAGTTAATATATATTACTAATATATAAAATATTTAAATATTATCTCTTTCCCCTCTCTCCCCCTCTCCCTCTTTCTCTCCCTCTCCCTTTGCCTCTCTCTCTCTCTCAGCTGCTTCCCTCTTTCCCTCTCCCTCCCCTCCTAATGAACTCTCTCTCTCTCCACTTCTTTCCCTCTTTCTCTCTCCTCCCCTCCTATTAGACTCTCTCTCTCTCTCTCACTTCTTCCTCTTTCCTCTACGCCCCCATCCTAGTAATCTCTCTCTCTCTCTCTCCTTCTTCTCCTCTTTTCCCTCTCCTCCGGCTCCTAATGAACCTCTCTCTCTCTCTCTCTCTCCCTTCTCCCTCTTTCCCTCTCCCTCCCCTCCCTAATGAACTCTCTCTCTCCGCTAGCTTCCCTCTTTCCTCTCCCCTCCTAGTGAACTCTCTCTCTCTCTCTCTCTCTCTCTCTCTCTCTCTCTCTCTCTCTCCTCTCTCTCTCTCTCTCTCTCTCTCTCTCTCTCTCTCCACTTCTTCCCTCTCCCTCCCTCCTAGTTCTCTCTCTCTCTCTCTCTCTCTCTCTCCCCCACTTCTTCCCCTCTTCCCTCCTCTCCCCTCCTAATGAACTCTCTCTCTCTCTCTCTCCCCACTTCTTCCATATTTCCTCTCCTCCCTCTATTGGGATCTCTCTTTGTCTCTCTCTATCTCTCTCCGCTTCTTCCTCACCTCTCCCTTCCCTCTATTGAAATATTTCTCTCTCACTTCTTCCCTCTTTCCCTCTCTGCTCCTAATGAACACACTCTCTCTCTCTCTCTCTCTCTCTCTCTCATAACACCTCTCCCTTCCCCTCCTAATTCTCTCTCCCTCACTCTCCCCTTCTTCCCTTCTTCCCTTCTTCCCCTCTCACTTCCCCCCCCTCTCTCTCAAGTCTCTCCCTCCTACCCCCTCTCCCTCTCTCAAGTCTCTCTCTCCCTCCCTCTCACTCCTATGTCTCTCCACTCTAGCCTTAGCCCTCTACCCTTAACCCTTAAATCCTTAAACCCTTAAGCTCTCTCTCTCTCTCTCTCTCTCTCTCTCTCTCTCTCTCTTTCTCTCCACTTATTCCCCTCTTTCCCTCTCCCTCCCCCCTCCTAATGAACTCTCTCTCTCTCTCTCTCATTATTCTTCTCTCCCTTCCCCCTCCTAATTCTTTCTCCCTCACTCTCCCCTTCTTCCCTTCTTCCCCTCTCACTTCCCCCCCCACTCTCTCTCTCTCTCTCAAGTCTCTCCCTCCTACCCCCTCTCCCTCTCTCAAGTCTCTCTCCACTTCTTCCCCTCTTTCTCTCTCCCTCCCCCCTCCCAATGAAATCTCTCTCAGGTCTCTCTCTCTATCCCTCTCTCCCATTCTTCCCCTCTCCCTCCCCCCTCCTAATTCTCTCTCCCTCTCTCCCCCCTTCTTCCCCTCTCCCTTCCCCCCCACTCTCTCTCTCTCTCAAGTCTCTCTCTCCTACCCACTCTCCCTCTCTCAAGTCTCTCTCTCTCCATCTCACTCACTCCTATGTCTCTCCACTCTAACCTTGGCCCTCTACCCTTAACCCTTAAATCCTTAAACTCTCTACCCTCTCTATCTCTCCCTTTCCCTCTAACCTCCAATCTCTCTCTCTCGCTCTCTTGCCCATCCTCCACCTCCTAATTACTGTTAGGTCTATGTATGCACAAATCGGATATCCGATTTGAATCAAATATCTAATTTAAATCAGATATTCGATTTATAGCACTAAAATCCTACCATTAGAGAGCATTATAAAATTGTTTTATTTAAAAAAAAATTCATATCAAATGTTAGATTTAGTCGGATAACTGATTTGTGGGCCATGCCAAAACCCCATATGGCCCATTTTTTGCATTCCAACGGACCCTACATTCTTTTTGCAAGCTTTGCAGGTGACAAATGTGTGGTTTCATACATGAAGAGACAAAGATCAACTTTTTGGAGCATCTTGTACTCAAATTTGTCATAAACAATGATTTTTCAGCATCTTTTCTGAGGTATAATGGGGAGCAGCAGTTGTCAGAAGCATAAACGTAAGAGAAAGCTTACAAAAGAACAAATTGAAGCATATAGACAAAAAGATAAAGAAGGTCATAGGAAGAGAAGACAAGGTATGTTAAATATTGGTGAATCTAAGCCCTATGGTCTTTCAAGTGAAGAGGAAATTGAATATGTACAAGGTGAAAATGTTGAACATGATATTGAAATTGGAAATGAAAATGTTCAAATTGATACTCAAAATGTTCAAGCTGCAAATGTTTGAATTGAAGATGTTGAACATGATATTCAAATTGGGAATGAAAATATTGAAATTGATAATGAAAATGTTGAAGGTGAAAATGTTGGATTTGAAGATGTTGAATATGACACTGAAATTGGGAATGAAATTATTCAAATTGAAGGTGAAAATGTTGGAATTGAAGATGTTGAACATAATATTGAACTAAGTGTAAATTTTGTTTCACCAGATTACTTGAGAAATGAAGAACCTTGTGTGGAAGAAAGACATATTCCAAATTCAAGACCTTCAAGAACCCCTAAATGGTTACTTGAATTTGATGAGAACATTATAAATAATTTTGAAGGCAACAGGTCAACACAAACTATTCAGTTGTGGGATAGAAGACTTTTCAACCAATATTTTAATGATAAGACATTGACCGAGCAATGCCAACTTTTTGTACAATTGCTAAAGATGCAAAAGATGATACCTTTGCTAGCCAAATTGAAGATTCATGTGAACAAGAAGACCGAAATAAATTCTATTATTGTCAAAAATATTTTTAATGCTCTCAAGTCTATTGGAAAAAATAACAAGGAAAAGGATAAGAGAGCTACTCAAAGAGTCATTACAACTACCCTAGTAAGCCACCAATTGAAAAAGGCTCGCTTTATGAGACAAACTTGTATTGATTTTGACATAAATCATAAAACTTTGGATAGAGCATTTGCAAGAAGAGAAAGAATAGATGATCCTCTTCAAAATGATACATGGGATTTTTTAGGGAGGCTTCCATGTGTTGATAAGAAGCTAACTGATAATGTAAAGCAGGCAATTCAACAATTTTGGCATGATAACTCTAGAGTATCACCCAATGCAAAGGATGTTTTAAAGTTAAGAATTGGAAAAATTGAGACCGTACACCACATCCTAAACATTTCTTGGAATCAAGCCAAACAATGTTGTTCAAATAAATTATTGAAACACATCCAAATATGAAAATCTCGCAAAGGACTTTTGAAGGTTTGAAGCCATTTTATTGTGTGCCTCTTAAAATTCGTAATACTTGTTGTTGCAAATACCATGTGGAGTTTTAATTGTACCATGAACTATTATGCTATATCTGTTCTACTTTGTATACTAATGAAATATTGTAGGAGTGTGGTTCAATGCATCTTCCGAAATCATCAAGGGACTTGCTAGATCTTTTTTTATGTTCTAGAGATGATGGTTATTTTTTCTATAGAAATGATTGTTTAAATGCAAAGTGCTCACAATGTGGTGGCTTGTCAAAGTTTGTTCAATGTTTTCATGAGGATTCTAAACCTGAATTTGGAAAGAAGTTTGTTGAGAAAAAGAGATATGAGATAGTCAAATATACTTTGCAGAGTGGAGGTGAAGGTTCTAGATGCGAGTTGGTTTCAAAAGAATGCAGTGTTGCTGATTTTATTTCAGATTTTAAGGACAATATTTTCTACAAGTATGCAAGGCATAGTCATAGGTCTCAGTGGTTGGATCAACAATTCAGAATGTGTAAGGAATCTTTTCCGATTGGCACTATTATATTAGTGGTTGATTTTGTAGAAAACTACACATTGCAACCACAAAATGAGGTACAATCTCAGTATTGCAATTCCATTTAGATTGCTATATTTGTCCACATAACATTTAGACATGTACTTGATAGTACAGAGGAGGATCAAAAGATAATTAGAGAGTATCATTTTTATATGAGTGATGATAGATCTCACTCATCCGAGTATGTCCAACATTTTTTTGAGAATTTTTTTGAGTTCTTGTAGGAGCATGATATAGCACTGGGTCGACATCTCATTTGGTTAGATAACTACATAGGTCAATTCAAGAATGCTCGTATGTTTTATTGGTTGAGTAGAATGCATGTAGAGAGGGGTGTAACTCATATTTGGAGTTTTTTTGAAGCTGGGCATGGGAAAGGGGAGCATGATAGAGCAGGTGCATGTGTAAAGCATGTTCTATTGTTGATTGGTGTAGTTCAACATTGTCACAGGGAGGGACACTTGATTCAACAGTGCACAAATTCTTTTGGTTGGTTGAGGAGGGTACAGTGGGAGGTAGATTGGATTGTCATACAATCAAAGATTCTTCAAACATGCATTCATTTCAAAGCTTAGATGCAAGCACATGGACCATTTGGACATGAGAGTTGGCTTGTTTTTGTCAGAGTTGTATCCAGTGCGAGTGGGATCAATGCGAGTCAAGTGAGTGGGTGGATACATGGGTTCCACAGTACTCTAACTCCATTATCTCAAAAAACATCCAGGAAAAATGACACAATGGAAAGTTCAGTTGATTTCGACCGGCTTTCATATCTACTACATCCAAGACATGTTTTTGCAGTTGTTGCACCATAGGGGAATGAAGAGAGATCAGACTATTGATTGGCTTGATGTGTGTAGGTAAAGCATAAGCTAACACAACTGATGGAAGATGATGATGGGTTCATGTATCCTACAGGTTCAGTTGTGGTTGCAAGAACTTGGTTGCGAACATATATGGTTAGAAAGAATGGCATACCCGCATTTGAAGACAATGAGAAACACAAAACCATTCTCATGTATTCGCACCTTGTTATAGAAACAAATGTTAAGTTGTTGAAACATCATGCCAAACCAAAGACAAAACAAATATGGACACTTAGTAATGCTGATCATGAAGCAATATTGGATACTCTTAAGCAAAGAGATGACCCTTTAGGCACACTTGAATAACATTTTCAAGAATGGAAGGTACAATGCTTAGGTTCATTATGCTTAAGTTCATTAAGTTCATTATGCATCATCAATTAGGTCATTTATAATTTAATATAGATTGGTTATTCTAAGCATCTTTTATATTGTGACAATATAGATTTCTCATTTGACAAATTTTGTGATATTTTTGGCACGATTGATCATGGACCTGCTGCAACATTAGCCAGCTTTGATCCTTTCGGAGAGGTATGTGACATATTACAATAATATAGATTGGTTATTCTAAGTGTCTTTTATAGTTTGTATTACCATCTCATCATCAATTAAGTCATTTGGAATAATATAGATTGGTTATTCTAAGCATTTTTTATAGTTTGCATTACCAATTCATCATCATTCAGGTTGTTTAGATTAATACAGATTTGTTAGTCTAAGCATCTTTTCTATTGTGACAATATGGATTTCTCATTTGACAATTTTTTGGATATTTTTTGCACAATTGATCATGGACCTGCTGCAACAATAGCCAACTTTGATCCTTTCGGAGAGGTATGCGATAGATTACCATAATATAGATTGGTTATTCTAAGCGTCTTTTATAGTTTGCATTACCATCTCATCATCAATTAGGTCATTTAGAATAATATAGATTGGTTATTCTAAGATTTTTTTATAGTTTGCATTACCAATTCATCATCATTCAGGTTGTTTAGATTAATAGAGATTTGTTAGTCTAAGCATCTTTTCTGTTGTGACAATATAGATTTCTCATTTGACAACTTTTACGATATTTTTGGCACGATTGATCATGGACCTGCTGCAAAAATAGCCAACTTTGATCCTTTCGGAGAGGTATGCAATAGATTACAGTAATATAGATTGGTTATTCTAAGCATCTTTTATAGTTTGCATTACAATCTCATATTCAATTAGGTCATTTAGAATAATATAGATTGGTTATTCTAAGCATCTTTTATAGTTTGCATTACCAATTCATCATCATTCAGGTTGTTTAGATTAATATAGATTTGTTAGTCTAAGCATCTTTTCTATTGTGACAATATAGATTACTCATTTGACAACTTTTGCGATATTTTTGGTATGATTGATCATGGACCTCCTACAACAATAGCCAGCTTTGATCCAATCGAAGAGGTATGCGACAAATTACAATAATATAAATTTTTTATTTTAAGCATCTTTTATTCTAAGCATCTTTTCTATTGTATGTAGTTTAACTGCTACCTAGATGGTTTGTATAAGTGCTTGTCAGTCCAAAACGTGAACATACTACTCTTGTGGAAGACTGTGCCCTGAATGCCTCTAATAGGAAAATTTTGTAAAATTTGAAATTTGAAATGTGAAACAATGTAAAAAGGTCATAACTGTGTATGGGCATCATTTATATCCAGGTGTATGCTTTGTTACTATTATTGGGACAATTCTATAATAACTTATTCTAATTAATTGAGCTACAACCGGAGGTTTTCTTCCTAGTTCTTTCCTACCGGTATTCTCATTTGAAGTAGGTTTTGTAATATCTCCTATTTATATATAATAAATTATAGTGGCTTGCCACATTTTCCAAAAAAAAATGTAAAAAGGTCATGTGAAGGTCATTTCCAATGTAATTAAGTCTTTGATCTAGCAAAGTGGAAACAAGGTATTTGGATGTGCATAATGTTCAAGTTGATTGGGTAAGAGTTTTCTGATGCAAGAGCTAGGTGGCTTTAAATAACACAATTACAATTAAAGATGATGTTGTTAGAACCTGCACAAGCTTGATCCAACCTTAAATCTTGCTGCCCCCACATTTCATTGACGATACCATGTTGTAACTCACCAACTCAACTACAGACATATTTGGGTACAAAAGAGGACCATCCCTAGCATAAACGTACCCATTCGGACGTGTTTGAACAGTCTATTTGGTCGTATGAGTTGTGGAATGAAAGTTGCACCACTTTGCAACTTTACACTGCTTGCATCTGGCAACTTTCCCCTCCACTGAAAAGTCATCACCACAAGAAAATGTCTCCGAGATAGCAAAAATTGAGAGAGGTTTTTGTAGATGGTCCCAACATGATCCCATAGCCTTGGACAGAGAGTCTGTAAGCCTCACGGTCTCCGAGAAATAGCCCTTCAAAGATTGCTGCCTTTTAGCACTTTGGACTCTTAAGGGAAATCATCAGTCCAATGTAGCTCATGATTCGACGTATTTGGGTGCAAAATAGGACCATCTCTAGCGTAAATGTATCCATCTGGACGTGTTGGAACAGTCTGTTTGGTTGTACAAGTTGTGGAATGAAAGTTGCACCACTTTGTAACTTTACACTGCTTGCATCTGGCAACTTTTCCCTCTAAAAAGTCATCACCATAGGGAAATGCCTCCAAGATAGCAAAAATTGAGAGATGTTTTTGTAGATGGTCCCAACATGATCCCATAGCCTCAGAAGAGAGTCTGTAAGCATCACGGTCTTCAAGAAATAACCCTTCAAAGATTGCTACCTTTTAGCATTTTGGACTCTTAAGGGAAATCATTGGTCCATTCCTAGCGTAAACGTACCCATATGGACATGTTGGAACAATCTGTTTGGTCGTACGAGTTGCAGAATGAAAGTTGCACCACTTTGCAACTTTACACTACTTGCATTTGACAACTTTTCCCTAAACTGAAAAGTCATCACCACAGGAAAACACCTCCTAAATAGAAAAAAATGAGAGAGGTTTTTGTAGATGGTCCCAACATGATCCCATAGCCTTGGATGGAGAGTCTTTAATCCTCACAGTCTCCGAGAAATAGCCCTTCAAAGATTGCTGTCTTTTAGCACTTTGGACTCTTAAGGGAAATCGATGGTCCAATGTAGCTCGGAGTGATTCGATGTATTTGGGTGCAAAAGAGGACCATCCCTAGCATAAATGTACCCATCCAGACATGTTGGAATAGTCCATTTGGTCGTACGAGTTGCAGAATGAAAGTTGCACCACTTTGCAACTTTACAGCTTGATCGACAACTTTTCCCTCCATTGAAAAGTCATCACCACAGGAAAATGCCTCTGAGATAGCAAAAATCGAGAGAGGTTTTTGTAGATGGTCCCAACGCGATCCCATATCTTTAGAGTAGAGTCGTAAGCCTCACGGTGAGAAATAGCCCTTCAAAGATTGTTGCCTTTTAGCACTTTGGACTCTTAAGGGAAATCATCGGTCCAATGTAGCTCCAGTGATTCGACATATTGGTGCAAAAGAGGACCTACCTAGTGTAAACGTACCCATCCAAACATGTTGGAACAATTTGTTTGGTCATACAGTTGTGGAATGAATGTTGCACCACTTTGCAATTTTACATTGCCTACATCTGGCAACTTTTCCCTCCACTGAAAAGTCATCACCACAGGAAAACGCCTCAGAGACAACAAAAATCAAGAGAGGTTTTTGTATATGGTCCCAACGCAATCCCATAGCCTTAGACATAGAGTCTATAAGCATCACGGTCTTTGAGAAATAGCCCTTCAAAGATTGTTGCCTTTTAGCACTTTGAACTCTTAAGGGAAATTGTCGGTCCAATGTAGCTTGGAGTGATTTGGCGTATTTGGGTGCAAAAGAGGACCATCCCTAGCGTAAACGTACCCATCCGGACGTGTTAGAACATTTTGTTTGGTTGTACGAGTTGTGGAATGAAAGTTGCACCACTTTGCAACTTTACACTGCTTGCATTTGGCAACTTTTCCCTCCACTGAAAAGTCATCACCACAAGAAAATTCCTCCGAGATAGCAAAAACCGAGAGAGGTTTTAGTAGATGGTCTCAACATGATCCCATAGCCTTGAATGGAGAGTCTGTAAGCATAACGGTCTCTGAGAAATAGCCCTTCAAATATTGATTCCTTTTAACACTTTGGACTCTTAAGGGAAACTAGTGGGCAACAGAGTTAACTTCTTCACAAACTTGGTTTGAAGTAATTTCATTCTTTTTTGTGCATTTAAGAGACATTTTGACTAGAGGTCAGTCTATGAGCCCTGTTCCAAGGGTTTGAGTGCATTTAAAATGAAGTTTTAAGCCTTGCACCCTAAAAGTGACCTCTAAATAACTTCAAACACCTCAACTACCTCATTCTTATTCATTTATTTTGTAAACAAGAATTTTCATTCCAAGAGGCTGAGCTTTCATTTTTGCTTGTTGGATTGAAAGTGGACCGTGACACAACTTTCTTTTTTCAAAAATTGTTCAACATCATTGAACTAAGAATTTATCACACATCTACAGAGAAACATAGGAGTAATACAAACTAAAACACATTACACTTCGGTTCTCACCGACTAGATGTACTCTCCAACACCTATCTTATCTCATGTGGAGAGTTAGAACTACTTGGCCATGCCTTTGCATCATTAGGGAAGTTTTTCTCTTTTTGACAATGTCAAAAGCATGGCTGCATACAAATTAGGAAAAAGACCTTTCCTTTTAGATCAGCAATGCATGGAAGATTCAAAAAGTATCCTTGATATTACAAAAAGGTATGTGTTTATACACTTCAAACGTGCAATCACCCTTTGGTTCTTTCAAAGAAAAATCTTCCTATGCCACTGTTACACTACATAGGTAAACTAGATTTTGCATTGTGGACCTATATTAAGCTACCACTCTCAAGACCAATGTAACAATGATACAAAATAACATTTGAGACTGCAAGAAGACATCAAAATGGCTAGTGTACTAAAAAAATTCTTATGATTTTTGAAGAATACTGATAACTCTACTCAATTGGCTTCTTTTTTGAATATCATACAAATTGAACCTTGGCATCAATAGACTTTGTATATCAAGCTACCACAATTCAAGTTTCAACGATGAATATTTATCATGCATGTTTTAAATGACATTCAAGTTTATGGTGGTTTTTTTGTTTATATGATGTTATGTGATATTCTAATCCTAATCCATAATTCTAGGCTGCATATATATATATATATATATATATATATTATTTTTACATGTTTTCTCCATTGTTCGGCCCCTACACCATAAGTAAATGGTTGCATAGCGTGTGGAATGAGGGGGCAGTAGGCTTGAGACCCCTTTAAAGTTTGTTTGAGTGCTTTCATTTCATTTTTGTGAGTTTTGTGCCAAGTTTCCTCAAAGAAGTGCGGTCTCATAGAATTCCATGACAAGCTAACTCAATTGATAGTTGCTCCTAGTTATTAGTTATGTAATGTGAAGTAATTGCATAACTGCTTAGGTTGACTTTCTAAAAATTATATTGTAATTGAATTTTTTTTCATCTATCAGCATCTAGTTGTTACTTATGCAATGTGAAGTAATGCTTTGAGTTTGAAAGATGTGCAATGCAATGCAATCAACAATATGAATATAAACTACATAATATAACCATTCTTTTTATGCTATTGTACATTGATATTTAACCATTGCTCACTTGATTAAATTTTCAAAGAGTTTAATCATGCACATGAGGAGGAAATTAAATTTTGATTGTCAACTTCTATATATCAAATTATCCAATAATAAAGTGTATGTCCGTATACAAAAATGGCATCAACACCAACTCAAACAAAGTTTTACAATATAGGGCATATGCCATCTTGGTATCTATTCAAAATTTACATGCCAAAATGTCTATCTCATCCTAAACTACTGTGGATCATCAAAATGGAGCCTCTTTGAAGCACTCGTTGGATCTAAAGGCAGCTGCACAAGAAAAAGTCAAACCATAATTGAGATTAGTTATACTATATAATTTAAAATCGAATAATTAACATAAAAATCAATATACATTGAATTATAATTGAACTCTAAAATTGAAATCTTGATTACCTGAAATATACGTCTCTTCGAAGGGTCAGGAGTCCTAGAATATTCCCCTCTCAAAGAACCAACCAAACCAACTTTTGTAACATCAATCTATATATGTGAACAAAAACATAAAATTGATCCAAGTTAGCATACAATTGTCGGTAATAGGAACACATTTACCAAGAACAAAATAAAATAAACACATACCTCTTTAGGATAATGTTTTTCTTTATCTCCTTTAGGTGTTCAAATACCTTCTCCTTCAAGTGTTTGAATACCTACTCCTTCAGGTGTTGTGACAATTGTCAACAATGATGTATAGCTCACAACCACTTGTACATAAAAATGACAAGTACATATGAAACTACCAATCTATGTCAATGTATGCATAATGAATAAAAGATCTTATAAATCTTAATTCAATCAAATTTGAGTTCAATTACCTTTCCCTTATCTAACATTGCGCCTCCATAGTCTGGAAAGTGCCGCTCCTCGCTCACACTAGGTATTTCCTACAAGCAGAGAATAAGATAAACATATAAGTTAATATATAATTTCATTAATGACAATTCAAATGACAAGCAAGTATACAGTAAAAAAATGTAAATGAGTGAGTGCAAAAATACATATTGTGTTCATGTCGAGGCCAAATGAAATGGCCCTAAGGGTGCTATCAGTCACCCGTGTGAGATCCTCCTTAGACATTAACTATTAAATAGACCATTTAAATAAATATTAGTACTTGATACTATCTCTTATTAATATTCATTTAAAAAAAATGCAAGTTATGAATTTACACCTTAAATGTTACCTATGTAACTTTTCCTATGTCCACCTCTCTAGTAGGAGAGGACTCTGTAGAGTGTACTCCAATCCCCTGTGTGTGATCTCCTATAATCTCCACATCCTGGATGTCATAATCAGAAGTGTCTAATGGATGCTCAACGGGATGTACAATAGGACCCAAGCATATCTGGTGGCATGTATTGCAAATATGTTGCAAAAAAATATGTGGACCCAAGGAGGATGATGCAACAACACTGTATCCATCGCCAACATCACCAGAATGTGGCCGAGCTACTGAAGAAGCATGGGAAACCAAAAGACAATTCAAAGAGTGAATGGCTTGGATAGTCTATGTGGTTGCATCCTCTGTAATATTTGGATGTTGTACTGGAGGTGGTGAAGGAAGGGGAGGAAGGGGAACATGTGGGCACCTGACTACTCTAACTGCCCCTGGCCTATCTTGGGGAATACCTCCACCAATGCCTTGGAAGGGTTTAATGTCAAAGTATTTGACATGATGCCCTAACAAAAACTCGGCGTATAATTTTTTAATAAATTTAAAAGGTACATCAAGATTATTGTTGGGTGGTTTATGAAAAACCATATGCCAACGATCCCAAAAGTTATCTACTATGCCCCTATGTGTGCACCATTTTATAGAAAGTTTTGTTTTGTTAACATTAATTGTAAAACCAGTGCGGGGGCTAATAAATAAAGAGGCTATTTGGGCTTTTATTATTTGGAGATTTTTCACATCATCATAAGACAATCCACATGCATAATATTCCCTCATGGTTTCTCGCCATGAATGAAAGGAATTATGTTGGGTGGAGAGGGTTTCTACATTTGTAATTATTTCTGTCAATGTGGTTGACATATGGGATAATCGAGGGATTTTCTTATAAACATCACAAATTCCCCTCAATTGCTCCAATTTTTCTCCAATTAAGTCTTCAATTGATGGCTACGAAGGTGGTGGAGCATTTGGCATTTCTGCATTTGATTCTCAGCTGGTGGAATTTGTGCATTCTCATTCTCATAAGCCATAATGCCTAATAAAAGTTAAAAACTAATTAATCTAATTAAAATTAGACAATATAAATGAAAATATTATAAAAATACCCTAGTTTTTAAAAAAAATCCAAAAAAAACCCTACCTTTTAACAAAAATCTATAAAATTCTCTAATTTTTAATACAAATACATAAACAACACTATTTTAAAATCAAAATCCATAAAAAACATTCATTTTTTATGAAAATCCATTATAAACTCAAATTTTTCATAAAAATTCAATCAAAAACCCTATTTTGAAAAAAAATCCATAAAAAACTATTTGAAATTATACAAATCTAATTCAAAATTCAATCAAAGCAAAGAAAAATCCAAAATCTAACCTTTTCAAATTGGATATTGGCGAAATCAGATATCTGTTATGCGAAGAACCTCTTCACTGTGCGCTCGCAGGTTGTTTGTGACTGTGAAATGATTTTGACAGTCCGAAATTTTTTTATATATACTTTTTTCAAATCAAATATTTGATATGGAAATCTAGGTTTGTTAATTGCTTTGGAGGTGTGTATTGACACCCAAGCCACAAAAAAGTCAACTTGGCATTTTCGCGTTTTTGGCTCGATGAAAGACGTAATTTTTTCCTCATTGCCACTTTTTAGCCCATCATGATCCTGCACATACCCTTCACTCCTTTAGGACAATCATTGGAATCCGCATTGAAAGAACTTCTTGCAACTAAGGTCATAACACTACAAGAGCCAAAAAATTGGGAACCATAAGTCAAACCTCCATGGTGAAATGATGCTCATTTTTGTGACTTTCATCACAAGGGACATAAAACCAATGACTGCATGCAATTGAAGCACTTGATACAAGATCCAATTGAAAACAAGACGATATTTGTAGAAGGACTCCAGACAAACAATGATCATGGGGTGTTCAAGAACCCTCTACCAAACTATGAGAAAGGAGAGTCCTTATCATCAAATAACAAGGGAAAGAACATAAACTATGTCTATGACACCACCATTCTACATATTGAGGTGGTTGACGATCTAACCCATGACAAATCAGATCCTATTGTCAATGATAACCCAACAAATGATGACACCATGGGACATGAACAAAACGTCATTGCAACTAAAAGTCATCACCATAATGTTGACACTACCTCACATCAATATAATGTTATCAAAATCAGAAAGCCACAAGATAACACACCCGTCAATGCAATCACATAAGGACAAGCCAATGTAACATTGAAAGGAGCTACCCCTTCCACGTCCAAATCAATTGCTATCCTTGCAACCCAATATAACATAGTGAATCAACTACAAAAGATACTGCACAAATATCCATATTAGAACTTCTCAAGATTTCACCTGCTCATAAGGAAATTTTGGAACAAGCTCTAGTTGCCACCATAGTACCAAACAATTTGGAAGTTTTCCAATTCCGTACTATGGTGGGACATTTGACTGCACCACATTGTTTATCCTTTTCTGAACACGATGATGCATCTATCAATCATCCCCACAACACTTCCCTACACATTGAGGTCCTAATCCACAAGCACCGCGTTAAACGTGTCCTAATAGATGGAGGAGTTGGCTTGAATATCTGTACTTTGAAACTTGTTTGTGCCCTAGGCTATTCAGAAAATGCTATTGATCCTAGAATAAAAATCACAATAAGAGCATATGTTGATGAGGAGAGATCTTCACAAGGATTGATAGTGCTACCTATTCGAGTGGGACCGGTTGTTAGAGGTATAGTATGCCAGGTGTTAGACAAAGAGTTAACCTACAACATACTCTTGGGAAGACCTTGGATTCATGACATGGAAATAGTACCACCCACATATCACTAGTGTTTGAAGTTCCCATTCAATGGGAAGGAAATCACTATCGCAACTAATTCAAACAACCCCCAATATTGTAACACCCTCAAGACTACTCAAGATAATTTTGTACCACACAATAAGGAAGCTCCAACTCAAGGATTATCAAATGATGGGAAACAATTAAATGCCTTGTCAAAGTGGGTTGAGAAAAAGGACCAATCAAAGGATAAATATATCGGCGATGCCAATCCCTCAAGTAAAGAAAGTACATCAAATTCTACTCCACAAAGTCAGAAAATCAACTTGAATCATTATCAAAACAAGTTGCCAAGATCCAATTGAAAGACAAAGGCATGGGCGAATACTCATTTCAGCAATCCTTATGTTTATCACAACTTTCATCTTCTCCAAAGTCATATGGACAACCATCAACATCAAGAAAACAATCATCACAACCCACCACACTATTTGATGGAACCTTTGTAAGAGCATGCACATTCGTGGATGAGTCAGACAACAAGGAGGTTTTAAACTAGTTGTGCAAAGATGAAGAATCATCACAAGTATCCACATCAAGTGTACAGACATAATAGTATGTAAAAGGAAAGACAATCATGGAAAAGGTCCTATCAGTAAAAGGAAAGAAGGAATCATAGAACCAATAAAACCTGTCACCATGCAAGCCAAAGATAAAATAGGATTGGGGCATAGAGGAGAATCTAGAGAAGAAACCAAACAAGAAGTTGAAACAATCCTACAACTACAAGCTAGTGATGCTCATGAAACTGATTCAAATGAGTATGAGTGGGATTCGTTATCTAAAGAGTCTTGTCATGATAAGGAAATTGATGTAGTCCAAAAGTATAAACCCATACGTGAGGAGGGTCAAAGTTCAGGATATAGACCGCTTGAAATAAGATCACAACACATTGATGATTCCAGTGAAGATGATTAGACTCAAAGTGAAACAAATAATTTGGAGTAGTTACCTTATAGACATCAATTTCGCTATTGGACAATCTGAAGACATTACCAATGGGATTCTTACTACATCTAACTTTAGCCAATCTAACAACTCCTTACCCCTGGTACATCCTAAACTAATAGATTCGGATCAAACTAAGCCATTTGATATCCCCCTCTTTTCAAATGACAAATCCATTGTCAACTTCCTCTGTTCCGCCAATCCCAAAACAAATTCCACCATTGAACATCAAAATGAAGCTTCCAACTAGGAGAGTGTCCAATTTTATAGCTACAAAATGAATAATACAGGGAATAGATCTAATGGTGAAAACCATTCAATGGCAATATTAGATCCAGAAAAAGTAAAAACAAAGAGCATATCCAACAGTGAAAACCTTTCTGAGGTGCTAAAGGATGGAAGATTTGACACACTCCTCAAACACTTTCAGGAACGATCAAAAGTATTGGTCAAACCCACCTAATCTATCAATATTGGAAATGAAGAAACATTGAAGACTATCCATCTAGTAGAATCCTTGACAGATCAAGAAAAACCAAACTTCATCAAATTCTTCATAGAAAGGAAAATCAACTTTTCTTGGTCTTATGCCGACATGCTAGGGATTGATCCAAAACTCATCATGCATCACCTATCTCTACCAGCAGGAGTAAAATTGGTCAAACAAAAATTAAGGAAAATGCATCCCCACATTGCCATATTGGTCAAAGAAGAACTAGAGAAGTTATTGGATGTAGGATTTATCAGACCTATTGACTATGCAGAGTGGATTTCTAATATCGTACCTGTTTCCAAACTAGAAAAAAGCATCAAAATTTGCACAGATTTCATAGATCTCAATAAAGCTTGGCCAAAAGATAACTTTCCCCTGCCTAATATTGACATCATTGTGGACTTGACTGTTGGACATGAAATGCTCTCGCTTATGGATGCCTTTTCAGGGTATAATCAAATCAAAATTTCTCATGAAGATCAAGATAAAACTACCTTCACAGGTCCTTGGAGCACTTTCTGTTGGAATGTCATGCCATTTAGGTTGAAAAATGTTGGAGCCACATATTAGAGAGAAATGACCACCATCTTTCATGATATGATGCACACTTTTATGGTAGACTATGTAGATGATATGTTGGAAAAATCCTACACTAGAGAAGGAAACCTAGAAATTTTAGATAAAATCTTCACCAGACTAGAGAAGTTCAATGTGAGACTAAATCCCAAGAAATGTGTATTTGGTGTAACATCCACTAAACTTTTGGGGTACATTGTGTCGGCTAAAGGAATTTAGGTAGACCCTACAATGGTCAAAGCCATCATGGAGATGCCTCCTCCTAAAAACATCAGCCAGCTCAGATCCTTGAAAGGAAGAATCCAATCTATCAAGAGGTTTATCGCACATCTGGTAGACAAGACCCTTCCTTTCAATCACTTGCTCCACAAAAATGTATCTTTCCAATGGGATGAGAAATGTGAAGGATCCTTCAATCAATTGAAAACATTATCTGATGAGTCCACTTGTCTTGATACCACTAACAAAAGGAAAGCCACTTTTATTGTGCATAGCAACCACTGAGATATCATTGGGAGCCTTGTTAGCACAAGAGGATTCAACAGGAAAAGAAAGGGTGATATATTATATCAGAAGAACCTTAAATGGCTATGAGATCAATTACACCTTCATTGAAAAGGCTTGTCTACCAGTAGTGTTCGCTACCCAACAATTACGACATTACATGCTCACCCATACCATCAAGTTAATATCCAAGATAGATCCATTGAATACCTTCTTAGCAAAGCTAATCTGACTGGAAGACTGGCTAAATGGGTCATGATGCTGAGTGAATTTGACATCCAGTATGTTGATAGGAAGGAAATCAAAGGAAAAGCAATCGTAGACTAGTTATCTGCAACACTATTACAAGACAATCATCCCATGAACATTGAATTTCCAGATTTTGATGTCCTAACAATATCCACAGAACAATGGGTCTTGTACTTTGATGGTTCGTATACACAACATGGATCAAGAGCCAGAATCTTGTTTATCTTGCCTCAAGGACACACCATTCCTAAGTCCTATAAACTGATGTTCCCTTGCACCAACAACACAGCCGAATATGAAGCCTTAATCATTGGAATCAAAGTAGGAGTTGAGTTGAAGATCACAAAATTACATGTCTATGGGGATTCACAACTAGTCATTAATTAGGTAAATGATGACTATCAAACAAAGGACGACAAGTTGATGCCCTACAAAATAATGGTTGATGACTTCAAAAAGTACTTTGTAGAAATAAGATTTGAGCAGATTCCTTGAAGTGACAACAAAGTTGTTGATGCCATGGAAACCATTGCTTCTCTCTTGCAAATTCTAGAGAAATGAGCCTGTTATGAGTTCATGGTGGAACAACTATTCAACCCATCTTATGACAACACTGAGTCCCAAGTTATCTACCATCTAGCTGAGGCTAACACTTCCCTCTATGGGGAAATCTATATGTACCTAAAAGATAACACTCTCCCTCCTGGCCTATCTCGCAATCAAAAATGAAACTTCATTCGCCAAAGCACTCGACACACCCTTATCACGCATGTCCTTTATCGATGAGGTCTTGATAGAACTCTCCTCTAATGTCTGGAATGTAATGAATCTGAAATGACTTTACGAGAAGTACATGAAGGTGTTTGTGGAACTCATTTGAGTGGTTTAACCTTAGCTAAGAAAATCCTTCATTTGGGATATTACTATCTGACTATGGAGAGGGATTCTTTTCAATTCATCAAGAAATGCCAAAAGTGTCAGATTCATGACAATTTCATCCATGCACCAATGCAAGAATTGCACCCTTTTGCATCAACATGGCCCTTTTGTCAGTGGGGATTGGACCTCGTAGGTAAGATTCATCCATCTTCGTCCAATGGACATAAGTTCATTATTACAGCCACTGAGTATTTCATGAAATGGATTGAAGTTGTCCCTCTAACCACCATCATAGGAAAACAAATATCATCCTTCATCCTGAATTATATCATCTGTAGATATGGCATCCTACAGCCCATCATTACTAACAATGATTGACCTTTCAAAAATCAAGACATTGAAGAACTTTGTGAGAAATTTCACATCTAGCATCAGCTTTCTACACCCTATTATCCTCAAGGAAATGGCCAAGCAGAGGCATCAAACAAGACTATCCTAAAAATCTTAAAGAAAATTGTCAATGATGCTGGACATGATTGGCATGTGCAATTGAACCCTACTCTATGGGCTTACAGAACCAACATTCGTACCCTGATAGGAGCTACACCCTATGCATTAGTCTATGGATAAGAAGCTATTCTACCTATTGAGGTTGAACTACCATCACTCTGTGTGTCACTAAAAGGGATCATTTCAGATGAGGATTACAGAGTGTCTAGGTTACAATAATTGGAACTCTTGGATGAGCATCGTCAACATGCAGTGGATCACCTGAAAGCATATCAATAAAGGATATCTAAAAGCTACAACCACAAATTCAAGCCTAGAACATTTCAAGTTGGTGATTTAGTCTTGAAAGAGAATCCCCGCAATCAACAAGATTGAGAGAAGAAGGGGAAATTTGAACCAAACTGGCTAGGTCCATTTGTCATTATGTCAGCCTTTGGATTAGGACCATATCAGTTGTCCATACTAGAAGGGGATTTGTTTGATGAACCCCTCAATAGCTTGCATCTCAAGAAGTTCTACACTTGAATCATCTAGTGCATCAAAAAAGGTCCTAAAAAATACCAAAAACATCATAAAATGTCTTGAAAAAATTGTTGCCTTGATGAAATCCTAGAAAATAGGCATCTTGGAAACAACAAAAAAAACAAAAAAGATCAAAAATACAAAAAA
>VDFB02349708.1:0-25878 GCA_007258455.2 Sequoia sempervirens
CCTTAGATGCCCTTCCCTTCTGCATAGAAAGCAAGCGTTTAGACCCCCTAGAATATCAATGGGGCACACAAATTTGTCATCCGAAATGCAAATATTGAATTTAGGAGGGATTTCAAGACCTGGGTTCAGAGAGATAAGAACTCTAGCATCCATGTGAGGGACCAATCTAACGGTATCGTCCATGCGGATAACCTTACCGAGAGGATCAAGCAACTGTGGGAGAAACCGCCATAAGAAAGGCCGGATTTGTTTGATCACAATCCAATGCGGGGCCGAAACCACGAGGACTTCCTCATGAATGGCTTCCGGCGACCACGGGATGGCACGGAATGAGGTATTTCCGACGGTCCATTATTGTTTTTTGAGAATTTCCATTTGGGTTTCATGGGAGGTAAAAAAAATAACAAACAATCCTTTCTGAATCTGTCTACAGAAAGAAATATGGAAGCCAAGCTTCAAGTTCCAAAAATTGTGAAACCAATCATCCATAAATTTTCTTGGCAGACATTTATCCAAATCAACAGCAGAAAAAAAGATAGCAGAGCTTTTGAGTCTATTTTTCTCCTTACTAATTTCAGCAAGCATTTCGGGATTAGGAGAAATAAAGAGAGATGTGGGAGCAACCCCACAATTCTTACCTTCTTTGGCAGTTTCATTAGGGTTAGCAATGGTAAACCTCGCACCCGTGTCGATGGAGACACCAGCTTTCGCCACCGCCTTATAGAAGGTTTTGGGTCTCGAATGCAGAGGAGAAGAATCGGGAATGTTTGGGCTAACGATGTCAGATGCCATAAATGTTAGGGGAGCTGTCAGAGGGGGGTTAGGGGGTACGGCCTCTGCCGAATGGCAGAGAGAAGAGGATGACAATGAATTCAACATAAAGTAACCATGGCTTTCCTCGCAGCGGGAAAGAACGCACACCTAGTATGCGGCTTTAACCGAATTTCGGGGATCACGCCAATTTAGCATCGTAGAATTTCAATTATATGGATGATGATTATAAAATATAAGTAAAATAAATAAATTGAAATAGATAAATAATTATAGATTAATTTAAAATAATAACATGATTTAATATATATTAGATTAAATTAAACAATTAATATAATTAAAAGATAAATATAAATAAATATACAAAACATAATTTTAAAATTATATCGATGATGTTTATTGTACTCACTCACTATTATACAATATAGTAAATATAATTGTAATATTATTTTTAAAATAAATTTCCATTATATAAAATGTAATATATAGTAATAATTAAATAAAAAATGTATTAGTTATGTATAAACTATTAGAAAAAGTCTAAAACTACAAGTATAAAGAAATGCAACCTAGAAATCACATCAAACCACACTTAATTTTTTTTAATATACCACCAATGCAATGCTAAAGAAAAAGAAGTAGATAAGCCCACACAAGAGAAAATAAATCCATATATTTTTTAAAGTTGTTTAAAAACTTTCTTGTGGACAAACCCATTTTTTTGTTTAGGCATTGCAACCATTTGTTTTGACATGTTTTGTGGATTGTAAAAGATAGATCCGAAAATTCCCTAGCTTACTAAATACCCTATCCATACCATTAATATCATCTCTCTTATAATGTTTTTCCTATTCTAACCAATACGAAGCTATCAGTTGCAAACAAGATTGATGAAGATACATAAAATGAATAAACAAGATCATTTATATCATTTTCCATAATTAAGAAACATTCTCAATCATTAACCACCAATGTCAAACCATTCCTTTTCATAAAAATAAAGATCTTCAGCATAATAAATTTATAAAACCTATTTTCATAAATATAATTTTTATATTTATCTTTAAGATAAAAATATTAATTGTTCATTTAAAGTGAGCATTTAATTTTATCTATTTGAAATTCAAATAAAAGAACAAATAAAATAAGAAAATTATAATGAATTGAAAATAAAAATAAATTATTTTTTTACTAATATATAACACTTATTCAATTTGTTTAGCATTTTTGAATTTTCAAAACTAAAAAAATAAAATCAATTTGTAAAATCAATCAACAAATATAAATACATAACTTCTCCTAAATGTGAGATAATTCTAGATAGTGTAGGAAATTACATTTGAGAGGATATAAATATTTTTCTATAAAATATATACGTACATTAATTAGAGCTTCTCAAAACTATTGAAAGAGATAAGAGCTAGCCTATCATAACTAAGTAGAGTCAACAATAATCATAACAACATTATATAATAATTGAACAAATCACCACCAAAAAAAAATTGAACGGGGCTTCTAGTTCACCCGTAGAAACTTGTCAATAGAAACAACTTACGTGTCTTGTCTACACTCCCACAGTTGCATGCATACAACAAAAGACCATCCACATGCCTTGACTATGTTCATATTTTTTGCATGCGTATCGAATATGAGGATGCAAGGAAGAGGGAAGGGGATTATGGAGGTGCATTTCTTGCAATGAATCTATTCTGTCAAACAGTTTGTGTGCCCTGTCAATGCTTCCACCTGTTGCATATATATGCCTAATGTGAAAGTGAAGACAAAGAGGCTGATGAACTCGACATAATTAAGAAGAGAATCATAACACAAATAGTAGCTCAATTTTTGGACTTGCCAAAGAGAAACAAAAAGAAGAAAGGGAGAAAGGAAAGAAGGCAAATCAGGGAGGAGTTGGCACATGAGAAAGGGATGAAGAGTATTAAGAAATTCCTTCAAGACATCAAGGGGGAAAAGCACCCCAACAAAAAGAACCATGAAGATTACAACATGGAATGTAAGGGGGTTGAATACCTCAAATAAAAGGTGTCTAATCAAACACCAAATAGTGAAAGAAAACACAAACGACATTCTCCTACAAGAAACCAAGATTGAGGAGAAAACAAGAAAATCTTTAAAATCTTAGGTTGGGAGGAGGCATAATTTAAAGCCTTTGGAACAGTGGGTGGTCTAGGCATACTTTGGAGAAGCAATATTATTGATGTGAACATAGTGGAAAAACAACCAAAGTGGATGTTATGCAATATCAAGTACATAAAGAACAATAAATATTTCTATCTTTTCAATGTCTATGGGCCTACCAAGAATGGGGAAAAAGAGAAATTATGAAACACATTGATTCAACAAATCACCTTGATAAATAAGAAAAAAATAATTTAGGTGGTGACTTCAACACAATATTGAGAATAGACGAAAAGTGGGGAGGTAATAGGATAACATCCCCTTCAATGGCTGCCTTTGGTATGTTCCTTCGCCATAAAAATCTCATGGAGGCACCTATCAAAAATGGAGTTTACACCTGATCAAATAGGAGAAATGGTGGTTGTTGTATAAACAAGAAGTTAGACAGGTTCTTGTACTCTCAAGATTGGCTAGAAGATGATCAATCTATAGAGGCAAAAATTCTACCATTTGTCGAGTCAGACCACTACCCAGTCAAAGTGTCACTAACAAAGGAAAACAATAACTCAAAGTCTTATTTTAAAATGGAAAAAATATGGTTCATAAGGGATGACCTGATTGAAACAATTGAAAAATGGTGGAAAGAGGCCCCGAAGTACATTGGGACCAAGAGTTTCATCTTCATGTGCAAATTGAAATACATAAAGAAAAAGTTACAAATTTGGAATAAGACAGTTTTTAAAAATATCTTCTTAGAAAAGGAAAGATTGGGGAAAGAACTGTCAATGCTAAATAATAAATTTATCAACAAAGGCATGATCCAAGAGGATTACCTGAAAGAAAAAGCACTAATGGTAGAATATGAGGAAATCTTGGCTTGGAAAGAGGTGTAATGGAAAACTAAGTCCAAGGAAGTGTAGTTAACAGAAGGGGATGCAAACACAAAGTTTTTTCATAACACATCCAAGATTAAAAAAGCTCAAAAAAAGATATCAAGTATTTAGTCTGCAAAAGGTACCTTGATCCAAGAGCAAGGAGGTATTGAGGAAGAGGCAGCCAAATTTTACAAAAAGGTCCTAGCCCTAGAAGGTGATAAGGAAGTCCCAAATGATAGAAGAATCTTAGCAAATATTCCCAAGCTGGTTACACCAAAAGATAACCAAATGTTAACAAAACCTTTTTCTAAAGAAGAAATAAAGGTGATTTCCTTCCAACTCCACCCTAAAAAAGCTCCAGGTCTGGATGGGTATCCAACTTTCTTTTATCAAAAGTGTTGGCACATATTTGGAGATGAAATATGGGAATTAATAGAAGACTTCATAAAACACAAAAAACTTATAAGACTTGAACAACACTATGATAGTGTTACTACCCAAGAAGGAAGTATGTGAGAACTTTGGGGACTACCACCCCATCTCTCTTTGCAACAACATATATAAAATCCTATCCAAAGCCTTAGCAAACAGGCTCAAGAAGGTATTGGAAAAGATCATATCACCAAACTAAAGCAGTTTCACTCCAAGAAGGGATATTGTGGATAGATCATTCTAGCAAATGAAGTTGTTTACACAATAATTAAGGAGAGAAAGAAAAGTATAATTTGATAAAGCTAGACATAAGCAAAGCATATGATAAGGAAAAGTGGCGATTGCTAATTAGAATCATGGAGAAATTCAATTTTGACTAAGCATGGTTGCATATGATTTTCCAGTGCATTTCCTCAACAAGATACTCGATACTGGTTAACAATGTCCCATGTGGATTCTTCCAAAGCTCCAATGGGATAAGGAAAGGAGACCTAATCTCCCCCTTTTTATTCATTATTATGGCAAAAGCCCTGGGTAGGCATATTGCTTCCAAGAAGGAACAAGGCCTATGGAGAGGAGTACAAGTTGCACAAGGATAGAAGCTCTGACTCACCAACATTTTGTGGACGACATGTTATATGGTGAAGCAACCATCCAAGAGGTAGTAAATATAAGAGATTTCTTACAAGATTACATTATCTCAGGTTAGCAATAAATACGGAAAATCCTAAGATATACTTCTTTCACACAAAGAAATCCTTACAAAAAAGGATTACTAAAATACTAGGTTACTCAACAGAGGTGTTACCCTACAAATATCTAGTAGTGCATTTATTCAAAGGCATAAGAAGGATTGGGTTGTGGGAGCAAATAAAAGAAAGAGGCAATAACAAATCCCTAAGCTAGAGAGGGAAATGGCTTACATTAGCAGGGAGGATAACAATGATCAAAGTAGTAATGTCAACAATCCCTATATATTCAATGTCATGTATGTAGTTAACATCTAAAGCATTAGTAGGGCTAGAAAGTATACTTAAACACTTTTTATGGGAGGGCTCAAATGAACAACGTAAAATCCCACTAATTCATCAAGACAAAGTATGTAGCTCTCAGGAAGAGGGAGGGGCTGGTATAAGAAGCTTAAAACTACAAAATGCTTCCCTAGGAGTGAAATTAGTGTGGAAAATGTATCATAATCTTTCACTTCTATGGTGCAGAGTAATGCAGAAGAAGTACTTGGATAGCCCAAAACTAGAAAGGATATTGACTATAGAAAATGCAAGAAACAACTCTCACATTTGGAACTTTATGCAAAGCTCAAGGCATGTAATAACTGACCACATCACATGAAAAATCAATAATGGGAAAAGTGCTGACTTCTGGGAGGACTCATGGGGTGGATATAAACCATTGAATGAGTACCTAGAACTAGCTCCCCACATTCATCTCATTGAAAATATGTTTAGTAGAAGTGTTCAAGACTATGTTACGCGTGATGCAAATGGGGGAAGCCAATGACAGATCCTAGATGATCTCCCCCTAGATGAGGAAGCAAACAAGAAATTAGAAGAAATAATGAAAGAAAGGAAGGTAAGTCTGAAGACACAAGAAGATAAGATAATATGGTGTGGGGCCAAATTGGGCAAATACACAGTGAAAATGGGTTACCATATCCAAGATAGACAAGAAAGGGGTGGTTTCCCTAAGAAACTTTGTTGGGGTAAAGGGGTGTTCCCTAAGGCAGGGGCATTTATCTGGATAGCCCTACATGGAAGAATACTAATAGGAGAAAGATTGAAAGTTGTAGGTTTTGAAGGCCCAAGCAAATGTCTACTATGTCACAAGAATGAAGAAGACTTGGATCACCTACTTCTAAATTGTCCATTCACAACACACTGTTGGTATTGGTTACATAATAAACATGGGTGGATGGCCTCAAGGAATAATAAACTAAAGGAATTACTCATTAGCTAGCCAAATATGAAGAGGGAATCCCTATGGAGGAAAATATGGCAAACATAACCCTCAATTCTGATTTGGAATATTTGGAAAGAGTGAAATAAAAGAATCTTCTAGGACAAAGCCAAGAAAGTTGAGGAAATAACACAAGCCATCAAGAGGAATATAAAAAAATGGTTGAATTCCTGCATCAAGTTACAAAGGAAAACCAAATTCACATGTTGGGATGAAAGCCTAATGAAGAACTAGGAGGACCTGAAAATACTAGTAGCATTCCAATTTGCCCCAGACTCAAAAACTAAGAGAAATAAAGTTAAAAACTCACTGGGTCAATTGAGAAATCATCTCCTTGTTTGCATGGAGACTCTGTAAGGAAGCCACAAAGTACGAAGTAATATCAGTATTCACTCAGTATCTCTCATTGGTGGTCATAAACCTCCTCCCTAACACCATTTTAACAACCTTAATGGTAAGGGAGTCGAGGTTCTACAACAACCTTTTAAACGCCAGTTATAAATTGGCCTAGGGAATGCTAATTGAGATTTGGTGCAAGTTAGAAAATTGGAGTTTTCATTACTGAATTGAGGCAAAGCAAGAAAACACAAATGATTGGAAAAGAAACGATCCATCTTGTAAATTTAAATAGGGAGTGATAGTTATAACGTTGTACATACGCCAAGGGACGTGTCCATGCCAACCCTCGCAGGAACGAACATTTCAGAAAAACACCCAAGATGGAATAATCATGAGAAAACAAAGGGAACAACCTAGGGGCAGTCTAAAAGGTGTCAAGGGTTGAACCTAGGGTGAAAATAAACACAAGGGAGGCATAACATTAATGCATTTAAAATGAAAACCATCTATCAATAAAATTGATCACAAGGACCTTGACCATTTTGTAAATCGGAACTTAGTTTGCACAGTGAAACCAAACGCTAGCTCCTCTAAACAAAGCTCTGGCATGATAATAAGAGTTCCTACTTAAAAATACAAATAGGCACAACCCTAGTAATTAAAATAGGGCACACTTTAATCTCTATGATCAATATATTGAACAATTGAAATACTTTGAACCCCAACGTCAACAACAAAGCACACATTGAAATCACAAATAGGTCTTTCAAATCTTTGACATTAAATTTTAACCTTTAGATGAATTAATTAGAATTGCTCAAATCCTTTTCACCCAAAATAGCGGAAAGCCATACGATAAGAGAGTATATTTTCATGTTATGTCCTTAATATGATAAGAGTTTCTAAACCATAGATAAATGACATTTTCAATATACCGTAAAAAAATGAGCTTAAATTTCGTTAACCCTAAACTAGTATATTTTCATAACTTCAAAACTTGTAAATATGTACAAAAGTTTTCATTTGTATCATATGTGAAAAAACCCTTTTTAAAAAAAAATAGACCCAATCCATAAAAGAAACCTAGGTGTGTCTTATTTGGGAATATGCCAAAAAACAGGAGCAAGCCCATGATCATTCTTCAAAAAATTTGAACTCCTCGAGCTAGTCAAAGTCATCCACCAACTTGAACTAGTACAGTCTGCAAAGGATTCGATAAGCAACCAAGGTGCGACCACGATGAACTAGGAGCTCTACATCTTTGATGTCTAACAAAAAGGAATAATACTGAGGAACCCCAATTGGCAATTGGAGATCTCGTTGTCGAAGGATACCAACTCCATGTTGTGCAGCATTGAGAACATCTAAATTCCCAAGAAAATGTGGACAAAATAACTTGCGGGTTAACTGACCCACGACATCCTTGGGCACTCGAAGATCTAGGAGCAAAGCAACAAAATGGGCTGGTATGTCGGTATTCACTTAGTGACGCTCCTCTGAAACCAAAAATTTCTTCCCTAAAATAAGCCGAACAACCTTCATTGTCATTAACCCTCGCTCAACTAACACAAGCTTCAAACGCTAGTCAGTAATACAACCCAAGAAATACAATTGGCTCCAGTCACTGGTTAACAAAATAGGAGTCTCCATTGAGAACGAAAACTCCAAACTATACTTCCGACCTCCCATTGATTTGGATTTAATTAACCCCTAATGTGCGAAATCATAAGAGGATAAGCCAAAATACGCTGCAATGAATGGCATACTGATACACATGAACAAGGTAATGTTAAATCATGTTGTTGTAAGCCAAAGCCTATGGGAGTCGAGAGTGAGTAAATTCCATCATACTAATAAGAACGATGGCTCATGCAAAGACGAACATGTCGCCACCCAACACGAACTCTATAGGTAAGGATGGCAGAATTAAAGATGCCTTTTTTGTTGATAGCGTGGCCACTATGCCAAGTGGAATCTATTAAGAATATTAGATAATAATGTGGCCACTATGCCATTGAGAATAGATCAAGAATAAACTAGAATAATTTGGGAGTTACCACCCAAAATTTTGGTGACACTTACCTATTAAAAAAAAAGTACTATACGTATTTATTAGTACTTGTGGATAGACAATATTAATGAGTTTTATTTTTCCTTGTTTAATTAATTATCAATAAGTTAGAACCAATCAAAAACAAAAAAAAATACTCTTAAAATAAAATTCTATCTTGTAAAGTGAACATGTAAAATATTCAACTTCATAAATTTTAAAAATATTTTTTGTGAACATGATTGGCTAAAAAAAATTGTGTTATGGACGGATTGAAAAATGAAAGTGAACTATTATTTTTCCTTTTTATTAGGAATGGATTTTACTTTGCTTCCATATGCATTATCTTAGGTAAATTATAGGTATTATAAATATAAGGTGCTATTATATTTTATCCAGCTACCATTTTGTTCCACTAGACTAAAATATAGGCATGTATTTTAAATGATTATGTAAAATTTATATTAGTACATGAATATTTACAAAATATATTGATCTGTTAGGATCTATGACAATTGTGTGAATGAATGTTAATTTAATGTAAACGAGAAATTGAATGTCTTAAGCTTACTTTTAAATGCTTTAAAAAGACATTAAAATGATTAGCATGATAGAAAATATGAGAACATAAAAGAGAAAACAAAGACAAGAATTGATTACGGAGTTTGCTAATTGGCTACGTCTTCGGGTCTCTCTCCAATGGAGTGACCGATCCTTCAATTCTGCTCCAAAAGTCTTTACAAAGTCTCCTCAATCGATGAGGAAAATGAAGACAAATTCTCTCCTTCAAGTACAAACATTTTGACATTAATCTCCTGATTCTACCTGCACAGAGAGTTCACCTCCTCCTAATTTCCAAATCTCTCTAATACCTCCATAAGCTAATAACCCCCCTTTTATCTAATTATATTTGCTATATGGGGGTTAAAACAATAATATTCCCCATACTCCCTTATCTCCCATTTTTAACTTAAAATCTTGTAAATATGGCTATTATGCCTTTACATAGGTTTTTGGATTAAAACATATAACAAAACCCATCCTTATTTGTTCTATGGTTGGTATCAAATATATGGCTCAACGGTAATTTTGGTATGTTAGCTATTTGGGGGTTGGCGGTTCAAACTGTCCCCCACCCCTCACTTTTTATTGAAAAATATCTTTTGCTAAAAAATCCTCAAAACCACGTGACCGTCGGTTGGTAGCGGATGGATTTAGGAATGGAGGGGTCGGTGGTTCAAACCTTCATTAAATAGAATTGATGCCCCTATATAGATGGAGCAAGTCCCATGACGTATTGGTAGAGAGGGAGGTTTGGAGATGAAAGGTTAGGAGTTTGGGGGTTTGACTCCCTAACTAAAATTTTAACAAACTGTTCATTTTCCGCCCGAAGGAGTGTCGACAATGTGCCACATAGAACGTTTTGATTTGTTCACCAGCGACACGTGTCAGTACCTAATTGGGCCAACTCAATGTTGGAGCCATGTCACCTGCCACGTCCATCTGTACTGCCACATGCCAGAGTACAAAGCTTTCCACATCATGATCCGTATTGTATGGTCTACCTCGTCGACATGCTGACGTCATCATCGTACTACCAAGTCAACATGGTCAACCCTCAACTTTGACTGGACATATCTTTGCATACGAGCTCTATTTGAGGCAATTCAAGCGATGTTGGATTCGTGTCGATGAGCTCTTCGACATGATGTTGGTCTTGACCATTTTTTAGATGATCAATTTTTTGACTTATCCTCCTACATCTGGTACCCCTGTTTTGATTGAACTTTGACCGAACTTTGACCGACCATATCTTGAGCATACAAACTCCTTTCGAGATGATTCAAGTTGCGTTGGGTTCATATCAGAGAGCTCTTTAACATGGTGCTAGTTATTGGAGCATTTGGAACAATTAAATTTTTGGTGAGCATATCCACCTAGATCATATATGTACATGTATATAACTACCACTTTGTTTCACATGTCTTTTGGCTACTTGAGAATGTTGGGAAGTTAAACATTCACAAAAACTTTGTTGATCTTAAAATAGGTTGTGAAAACCTAAATTTTTCTTCTAACAAGGTTTTCAAAACCTTTGAAATTGCTTATAGTTTGTAAGAATTTGAAGAGAGAAGTGTTACATGTCATTCTTTCCTTTCGAAATTGAGAGAGGTTGTGAGAACTATGTTGGATCTCAATGAGGTTGTGGAAACCATGTGGGCTCTCAACAAGGTTTTAATAACCCCTCTTTAAACTAACAAAATTATGTTTTGTCTTCATAAACTGATAAAGTTTTAAAGTTGCTTTTCTCAGGACTCCTTAAAAAGTGAGGAAGAGGGATTAAACAAAAATTAGCAATCCAAAATTTTAATCCATAGACAACCACAAGGAACCATGCTTGTTGGGAATAGAGGAGGTGTATTTGCTGCAATTGCACCATGCCATCATTGACCTTAATTAGAAGATATATTCACTAAATATCCCAACATTGAAAAAAGTACATATTCACCATGACACTCACTCACAAATCCTCTTTGCCATTATATACATAGAAGCTATTTCAAAAACATTGGTGCTTTTATGGTTTATTTATGATTAATAAGTAAGATTAGTTCATATATTTGACAACAACATACATTTTGCACCAATTTCTTGTTAGTTATAGCTATTTTTTTTATCAGGTAAACACTTTTGATCGAAGCTATGAACCTGAGGAGGCTTTTTAAAGGACTCCAAAACCTTGTACATCAAGAAAAGACATGCTCAACAACATGAAACCAAAACCAACAATGAAACATGCCTAAAAACCAAAAGAGTCCCTAAGAAACAAACAACTTACAACAAAGGGATAGCCAAAACAACAATCAAGAAGGCTTGACTCCAAACCTCTCCAAAGGACCATGAAGAAGATTCAAAGTTTAACTTGTGAGGGCCAACCTACATTTTTTCAAAGAAGAACCACACACAACCAAAGGACACAAAGTCATAACATTTGATTTTCTTTTGTCCTTAGAGGAAGACCTTTGGGAGTTATCAACAAGACCCACAACTATAAAGTCTAACTCTTTTCCTTCATTCCTCAAAATAGAGCAATTCTTTAACAACATTCTAAATCTATTTCCCATGATTGGGGGAAGAAATGACACTTTTTGTCTAAATATGGTGTTTCTCTTTGAAGTTTTGGCACAAATGAGAGAAGTTCCCTGCTTTATGACAACAAAGTCAAACTACGAGGATGATTCATAACGAATTCTTTGCTCCCAAAAACCAAATTTGAAACACAATTTTATGACATTTGACATCTTATCAAAATCACCACTCACACAAAAATTATAATATACCATCAAATTGACTATAAATCAAGATAAATAAATAAACATTATTTTTAACGACCAAATTATATTTTTAGATTACCAAAATTAATTTCTAAATGACAATAAAAAAATCCTATCTTAAAAATAATCTATCAACCAAAATACCCTTCTTATAAGTTAGATTAAACTATTGTCATAAACATAACAACATAGTTTTTCAAAAAATACTTACTAATCAAGTAAGTATGTTTATAATTTTCAAAAAATACTTGCTAATCAAGTATGCTTATAATTTTTTAAAATTTCACAATGTGAGTTGGACTATTTATTAACCACTTTACCATCTTTATCTCACACTTCACTTGTCTTCTCTAATTTTAAAAAATTGTAAAAGTTAATTTAAAAAAAAAAAAAAGTTTATGTGATTATTAAATAAAAGGTTTATAATTATTTGGAAAATGATTTTCCCTTTACGCAATTTCAAAAGAAATCTTTAGTGGGATGAATTTTAATTTGTTGAATTAAATAAGACAACTAGTCAACATACGAAAACTGAAATTATGCATTAGATTTCAAGAATTGGCACAATGGGGCGAGAGTAGAAGCGGAGGTAGGAATTTTAAACTCTCCATGAGTAGGGCTTCATTGGAGGGATGAAGATTACAGAGGACGAGGATGGTTATGCTGACTACTGCGTTGAGGAGAAAGATGAGATACTATTGGACTTGCTGCTCAAGGCCTGTCTAAAGGACTAGTGGCTTGATTCCCCTGCAGCCATCTAAAATGTACCTGAGGAAAACCCCATTGCAGCTTTAGACAATGGCCCTAATTTGGGGCTGCATAACGGTTTTCTTCTCCTAGTGAAGGAAGCCACTGTTCTTCTTCTAGACATGGACTCTATTGGAGACTTCTGGACATTGATGGGGTCGTTTCTTGTGGTTGTGGGTACCCTATTAGGGTTGCGACGAGTCTTGTGCAGCCACCACGTGTGTGGAGCTGCTGTAGGATGGCGCTAGTGAGGGCTTCTCCATTGTTGTGAAGCCTTCTCTTGTCATTAGCACTCTTGGAACCTAAAAGTCCCAGTCCTGTTGTTTCTTTGCAACCTTTTGATTTGGACTTACAAATGGATTCTTGCAATGTTTTGACCATCGAGGAGTTTGTCATGCCTATTAAGCTGGAGCTTCGTCTATGGTGGCAGTGGTTGGAGGTGTCTCTTTTGTTTCAACCAAGCTTATTTTCGAACTATGCTAGGGTGAAAAACTATTTCTTTGGATAGTTCATGCACTACTCTCAGGATTCCTAATGTTGTAGACAAAGCTTCTACTTACTTGGGGAATGCCTTCATTCGGAGATTCTCAGGCTTTTGTCCGAATGTTAGATGTTGTTTGACGTGAGTTCTTAACAGCTAGCGTGTGTCTAGCCAATTTTGGGTGCCTGTCAGGTCGAATGAATTTTTCCTATTTTCCTTCCAAATTCTTGAAGATGTATGTGCATCCTGCAGGGAGGTGCTTGGTTCTTATCTTTCTTTGAGAAAATGTTTTTTTTTTGGGTTTTGATGCTGTCAAGGAGAACTTCAACAAGGTCTCTATTTGTATTAGACTGGCTTCCTCTTGAATACTGAAGAGATGATGCAAGGTATCATCAATTCTTTTGCTTAGTTTTTATCTTTTGATATTGTCACAAAATCTATAAAACGTTTGGTTCTTCCTTGATTTTGTGTAAGTGTTGATTTTGATAAAATGATTTTAAATTTTATATAATTTTGTTTCAAACTTGATATTTGGGGGTAGAGACTCTTTTATCAGTCATCATTGTAGGTTTTCCTTCATTATCATAAAGTTGGATGTTTCTCTAATTCATGTCAAGACTTAAAAAATACCATAATCAAATAGAAAATATCATTTCTTCTCCCAATCTTGAGAAAGAGGCTCAAAATATTGTCAAAGAACATTCTGTTATGAGGAATAAAAGAAAGGAATTGGACTCTATAGTTGTGGATCCTGTTGGAAATGCTCGGTGACCCTTCTTCAAGGACAGGAGAAAACCAGATGATGTGTCTTTTGGCTGTGTCTAGTTCTTCTATAAAAAAGGCAGGTCAGCTCGAATGGATCAGACTTTGACACCCCTTCAAAGTTCTTTGGATAAGTTTGAGTTCAAACCTCCTTGATTATTGCTTTGTCTGTCCCTTTATTATAAGTGATTATTTGTTTTTGAAGAGTCGTTTTGGTTTTCTAGGTCTGTTTTGTAGTTGGTTATGATCTCATGTTGTTGCTGACTTTTTTTTAATGTACAAGGTTTTGGGATCCTTTCAAAACCCTCCTCTAATTCCTGTCTCCCATCAAAAACATTTGTCTAATAAAAATAAAAAAGAACCTTCTATAATTTTATTTTATAAATAATTGCAAAAATTAATTGAAAGATAAACTGAAGAGGATTTCTGGGTGCCGATAGGTATAACACCAACACCCATTAAAGATCCAAAAAACCACAGGGATTAACCTTAACAAAAGAAGATGAAAAGAAACATGGCATGGCTTGAACAATGAAATTTGCAAACATATAAGATGAATATAAGAATTCTAAAGAAAATACCTGTAAAACTAAATTCCTCAAATATTTAATATTGCAGGTGCCCATTGATTTGCCCGGGACAAGGTACCGCAAAGCCAGAGTTGCAGTTGACGCTCTTCGGCAACAACTCACGCAGATTATTGAGGAAAGGAGAACTGCACTGAGGAACGGAAGGGCTTCTGCAGAGCAGGATCTGCTGTCTTTTCTCCTGTGTAATAGAGGTGATGAGGAGGAAAGGGGTTTGACAGACGATGAGATCAAGGACAACATAATTCTGCTTCTGTATGTAGGGCATGATACCAGTTGCTCTGCTCTAACATCGCTGTTCAAATTCTTGGCTGAGAACCCCGATTGCTACGATCAAGTTCTGCAAGGTATTTTAACTCTGGTTTTTGTTCTTAATTTCTGAACAGCTCGATTGTTCTCTTTTATTCTAAGCATGCTTGGACTTAGAGATTTAAATTCCAATGGTTATGCTAATTTGATTTGGGTTTCCTGCATTCAAACCTACATGATTTGTCGGAAGAAAGCAATTTAAGTCCCAAATCATATGCTAATTGCAAACTTTGCGACGAGAAGGTCTCAAGCTTAAATTTTAAGGAGCTGACATTTTCTTTAGTAAAGCTTTAAACATCTTCAATTAGAATGATATGATAGAGTTTTCTTTGCTTGGGAGCCAGTTTTATTTCATATATTGAGTTAGTACCTAATTATTATATATTTATGATATTGAGTTAATATAAATAACGTATTTGATTTTATACAGAACAATTGGAAATTGCAAGTTCAAAGGAGGAAGGCGAATTTCTAGAGTGGAAGGATCTTCAAAGAATGAAGTATACATGGAGAGTTGTTCAAGAAACACTTAGATTTCCTTCTCTCGTGCAAGGATCCTTTCGTATAGCTATCAAAGATTTCACATATACTGGATTCACTATTCTCAAAGGATGGAAGGTACATTTAAATCGATTTAAGGGTATTTTATGATATATTTTTTCATATTGGAATGGACAAATTTTCTTTATAAGTTTTCACAAACCAATTTTTTTATGTAAAGTAAATGAATGACTTATTGGTAATTTTAAATGTTGTGTGTAGGCATACTGGACAGTAAATGCAACCCACTTCAATTCTAAGTATTTTGTTAATCCAAAGAAATTTGATCCATCTAGATATGAAGGAGCAGGGCCTGCTCCTTATACATTTGTTCCTTTTGGAGGTGGACTAAGAATGTGTCCTGGGAATGAGTTTGCTCGAGTAGAAATGTTGGTTTTCTTACATAATGTGCTAAAGAAGTTTAGATGGAACCTAGTGGATCCTGATGAGAAAGTAATCATAGATCCTATGCCTCATCCTCTCAAAGGATTGCCAATAAAACTTATCCCCCATCCAAAATAACTCTAAAGTTCTAAACTATGATTCAAAACATTTTAAAATATAAATGTATAAATAATGAAAAATACATACAATTTTTAAAATTTTAATGATTTATAGATTAAATACTATATAGAAACTTTCTTAATAAATTCATAAATGTTTAGCTTTTTATTTAGATATTAATTTTTCCAAATTCTAGTAGCAATTCATACCACTCCAAAAAAAATTGACGTTGCAAGAGAATTTGTATCATAAAAGGGAAATATTTGAGATTTTTTTTAAGGATAAAGAAATAATCAACTAGTGTTGTTTTGCTTTGAAGATTTTGCCTATGATTGCTCAATGTATTTAGCAATATATTATACTTCTCTTTATAATTTCAAGTGATAATTTAAATTTATATATTATCGTAGATGAAAGATGAAACTTAATTTGTAAAGTTTTCTTTATAGCTTTATCTGAACTTTGTATTTTTCTGTTAACTTGTGCTTATCTATAAGATATTTCTCGACGTTTTTTCAGAAATATAGACAAAGTAAGATTTTCAGATCATCTTTGTGTTGACAAATTAAGATGAAATAGAGGTGACTAAGTCCCTTGAACTTCTCATGTCATTTTACATAGTTTCTATTCAATTCAGAATCACTCATATTGCAAATTTTGGTGTGCAATAGATGAGATTGTGGTAAACTGAAAGTTGTGTTTTTCCCATGCCCATAATCTCCAAAGTCTTTTGAATTTGATTAACGTGTTCAATTGATTTTCCACTGATATTGGGAACATATTGAATGACTTCATTCATCGTTTGCCACAATAATTTTCCTTCAAGGAAATCCTGTTGTATAAGCCACAATAGTATAACAGGTTGAAAAGCAATGTCTCTCTCCTTCACTCTTCCATAAAACTCTTGAGCAAGTTCAATAGCAAAAGATAGCCCTGATATACTAGCTTCACGAACCATATCAAGCAGAGTGTATATGAGGATTGAACTCATAACAGTTGTTAAAGCAAAAATCCTATCATCATAGATGTCCTCACTCCTCCATATCCATGTCCATTGGCATACCCCAAATAATATCTAGAAAGCATGAAAGGAACTACTCATTGATTGCTTTCTTTGGATTTGGTCAAAATAATGATTGCTCAAATACACTTTTCTATTGTTTACTCAAATACACTTTTCTATTGTTTACTCCTATCTCTCGGGTCTAGGGGAAGTCTTTTCTGATCCACTTCCTATCACCAGACCCCTCAGCGTAGTGCTTTCCTAATATGTAGAAATTGGGTTCTCTGATTATCAAAAAGACTTGGTTCTTTGACTCTTTCTATAGTACTCTCAGCGATTGTAATTGGAGGACGAATGGTCTAGTATTTAACTTTTGGAATCCAACAACTTGTAGCTTTGTGACCTTTTGAATTCCAATCTTCCCTACATTAGGATATAATGTGACATTATCCACAATTCTATAGTCAAAATTTTCAAGAGAATTTCTTAATGTATAAATATAATTATTTTTAAAATTGTCATCGATGAATAAAATCACAATTTCATGCTGTTCATATTAGTCAATGATGCTAGCAATTGTAACGGTTTGTATTGTATTAATTGTCATCTTTCCCCATCTCCTTCAACTTTTCATTTCATACATATGTAGGTTTATGAAAACAATTCAATTAATGTCCATGTTATCATAAAATAAGTCTTTGATAAATACCCCATCAGTTTATATGCACTTTATGCATCTAATTTTATGAAGACAACATCATAGTCTAAATTGCCAAATATTTAAAACCAAAACAAAACCATTTTTTCTTTGTAGAAACTAAAAATAAAACCTTGTTCTTCCTTCATTATTAGCCGATAGGCTATATATTGTATGAGCTTTTGTCCAAACCTGTCACACCCCTAGCAAACCACTCTCCCGACAAACCATTTTCATTTTTCTAAGTTGTTTTGACCATTTTAAGGGTAAACTTTACGGTAGACTTCCCTGTAGCCTCCAGCATAAATCAAATCTCATCGATGCAGTTTAATATCTATGGTGAATAGGAAAAAGCAAAATCGTGCGGTCTTCTCTGGTAAATATCGCAACAGATTTGTGATAAATGCAGTTTAATATCTATGGTGAATAGGAAAAAGCAAAATCGTGCGCTCTTCTCTGGTAAATATCGCAACAGATTTGTGCAAGGAGAAGAAAAGATGGAGCAGACATTTATCATGATCAAGCCCGATGGCGTTCAACGAGGATTGGTGGGTGAAATCATTACTCGCTTTGAGAAGAAGGGATTTTATCTGAAAGGGTTGAAAATGGTCTCTGTGGAAAGGTCATTTGTTGAGAAACACTAGGAGGACCTCTCTGCAAAACCATTCTTTGGTGGGTTGGTAGAGTACATTATTTCTGGCCCAGTGGTTGCTATGGTTTGGGAGGGTAAAAATGTGGTTGTAACTGGCCGAACAATCATAGAAGCAACAAATCCTTTAGCTTCTGCCCCTGGAACTATCAGAGGCGATTTCCCAATTGATATAGGAAGGAATATCATTCATGGTAGTGATGCAATTGAAAGTGCAAAGAAAGAAATTGCGCTATGGTTTCCAGAAGGTGTGTCAAACTGGCAAAGCTGTCTGCATCTTTGGGTTTATGAGTCTTGAGATTTGTGATTTGTGTTAGTATTACCTGCATCTGTAATGTTTTTGGGACTTCATTGAGATATTTATTTCATCTTAAATCCAAGAGTAAATGCCCCAGGTATTTTTGCTCGAGTCTTCTTTGATCTTGGTGCCTTAATTATGAAATAGATGGTTCTAACTTCTAAAATTTCGCTGTTTTGGGACTTGATATTTATTATATTCTGGAAGTTATATGTTTAAGTTGTCACACATGGAAGTATTGGCACATAAAATTAAATTTCAATAAATTTAAAAAAAATAAAAAGAAATATTTACGGTAAATAGATTGAAGCAGCAGCTGTAGGGAAATTGGTTTTGGTTTGTCTCATTAAAAAAAATCTGCTGTTGTAGTCTTCCGTAATTTTTTCTGGAAACTCTGCGCATTTCTGCTGTGGTAGGGCATTGTAATTTTTCTTGCAAACTCTGCCCATTTTTTCTCATCTGCATCGTAGACAGCACGACACAATTTTGTGCAGAATCTTGAGCTAATTCAAGGGAGAAGATTGAATTAAGCGTTTTATTTATTTCTAAAATGGGGGAATTTTTTATGTTGATTCAAATGCAAGGCCTTTCCAGATAAGTCCCTGTGTTTCTGCCTTTGACATGGAGTAAGTTCTTTTTTGCTCTTTTTTTACATAGCCCTACAACCCTGATATTTTCCACTTCTTGTTTATTGTGAATAGATTGAAGCAGCAGCTATAAGGAGACCAATTTTGGTTCATCTCATTTTTAAGATTTCTACGTTGGTAGGGTTCCCTAAAAAAATCGTGCAAACCTCTGCTCATTTTTCTCATTGACATTATTGACAGCACGACTTGTGTTTGTAGAATCTTTAGGTAAGTCACTTGCCATGGTTTCAATGAGTGTTCTTTTTTGGAATCTCTACGCACCAGATCATTTTTTGTTGTGTTCTATTTCATTCTAAAATAATTGTGTTTATATTTTTTAAATGAAGGTACTTGTTTTGTGATTGCATTTATGGCCATTTTAGCACCAGTAAACTTCAATGGCATTCTATGCTCCGAAAATAGGGGTTTAGCACCAGTAAACTTCAATGGCATTCTATGCTCTGAAAATAGGGGTTTAGCAGCAGTCAACTTTGTTGCCTTTCAAATTCATATGCAGTTGCATAATGGTCTTCTACAGGAACGTATGGTGGATAATACAAATTCAAATAATGATCACTTGCAGGCAATGAGAAACAGTTCGCTGCCACAATCAGCAGGGGATATGCATACTGGTTATGTTATTAATGTTAGAATTGCTCATAAAAGACACAGTTTCAAACTTTGTGATGCTTTGATATTGATCGTTGGTTTTAAAGAATAAAGTAGTTGTAGAGATACATTATTTCAAAAATAATCATTTCATAAAACACTGGGTTAAATTATGACATGTAACAGGCGATAACATTAAACATAACAAAACTGAACAGAACATTTCTATAGCAATAAAAAACTATTGATTGATTCATTAGAAATCAACAAAATTGACATTACAATGCTCTCTTCATGTTTAGTAACATTATTGCTCTTAAAATCAGTTGTTTCTTAAACCCAAATATTTCAAATACATGTGCACGATTGAAGAAAAATTGCAGTATGCCTACATTATATTATGACATTTATCTGTCCAAAAAAAAGTGCTAAGAAATCTGACCATTACAACAGTATTTAAGAGAAGAAAAGTGACACCAACAGCTTCTCGGTTAAAACATCATCCTGGAGGAGCCTTGGGTAAGCTAATTGTATTTGATATCTCACAAACATGCCTATTAATGCAATGGTATATATTTCTCTTAAGAAAAACTATGGCTCAACAATTTCTATTTTTTATTTGTTCTATTTCATAAAGCTATATGCAATGACAAGTCATGAATGTCATGTAATTGCTCTTATCACTTATTCAAGAACATGACATAGTTGTATACTTTATTTGTACTTCCTACTAGTTGGGTGTAATTGTGTATAGGTTTTAATGTTCTAGCAATTTAGTTAATAGTTTGTTTGTTGATTTTATTGATTGAGGATGGATGCTCATCATATTACCTTACCAACATGATATAAATTAGATTGAACAAGTCTTAAGGTTTCCTTCTCTTTAGTATGCAAAACATGTCAAAGGTGTTCTTTATATGTTTTTATATTTTGAGCTTCAGTTCTTAAAGAAAAATAAAGAATATGCATCCTAAGCATGTTAAATTACATATACTTTTCTATCGGCGTAACCCTTGCACTCCTTCTGGTGCAAGTGCTAGTTAGTATAAATGTGACTTGGTACTCATTATTATAGTGCGAGCCTATTTTCTAGATCACTTCATTTGGTGTCACCAACAATATCAACAAGAATATTTTGCCTATTTAAAATGATAGAAACAATTCACATCTCTCAGAACAATTTTTATTGCAACAATTTTGGAGATAAATTTTCTAGTGTGACAATCAAAACATATCAAAGGTTTTATGGGTGCATCTAGCAAACCAAAAGCAATTGCCAACTTTTCATTATGATGGCAAATAAGTAATTATTTTCCCTCCTTTTCTATATCTTTGAGTAAATGTCTTGAATCTTGGGAATACCCTTCTGCCTTCATCTCCCTAGCCAATCTCTCCGACTTTGCATAGATCTCCTATGTTTGTGGATGCGATCTACCCCCTACACAAAAATCACACCATTTTACGACCTTCAATCCACCTACATCCAAGGATCTCTTTAATTCCTTTATCATTTATCAACCCCCTTACCATTTGAACCTCTCACCAGTTGCCCACATTTGCATAGATTTTTGAGAGTAGAACATAAGTCACAACATTTTTAGGATCCAAGTAAAAGAAAACATAACTATAAATACTACTAAACCTATATCCATATGTGATCTACAAGCACCGAGAAAACACATCCACACAACCACCACAAGTTTAAATGGCATCTTAATCTTAAAATTTAGGGTGTTCTCAAGATACTCAACATAGGAAAGAAGCTCAACCATGCACACAATGATCAATTGTAGGTGTAATGCAATAAGGGTTACTCGTCTTAGTGAAGTATATATATAGCCCTCATCCACTAAATTTGAATGGATACATGGACATAGAACACAAGCAAAGCTTATATTGTTAGGATATGTTCAGGTGTGCTTCATCAATTCAAACGTTTTGAGAGCATCCTTGCAAAATCCATTTTGTGCACATCCTGTGCATCCTTGCAAAATTCATTTTGTGCATATCTTGCAAACATCTCATTCAATGAAGCCACATTTCTTTGAGGCATTTTGTTAAATAGTTCATGTGCCTTGTCTATACATCCATATTTTTCATACATGTCTATTAGAGCATTTCCAACTATAATATTTGACAAAATTCCCATTTATCAACCCCCTTACCATTTGCTCTTACTCTCTTTGCTCAACATCCTGATGATGGATCATGGAGTATGATCCGAAACGTTGATGCAAAAAACATTACACACAGGTACAATCCATAAATCTTTGCACTAAATGATCATTGGTCCTAAGGAAACCTTATGCTATTAAAATTCCCCCTTCCATTATGCTTTGATGGATGTCCATATTGTGCTCTAAAACTCCCATTTTGGCATAGGTAGGGAGAATGTTGTCTAATACAACTACCAATTTCATTTGCTTGAAAGTTTCTTAATCTTTGTCAACAAATCCATTTTGTTCATATCTTGCAATCATGGCATTCCATGAGACCAAATTTATTTGAGGCACATTGTCAAACAATTTGTGTGCCTTGTCTATGCTTCCACATTTTGCATATATGTCTACAGCTCCAGTTTCAACTACAACATTTGACAAAATTCATCTATGCTTTACATGCTTTGATGGATGTCCATACCTTGCTCCAAAGCTCCCATTCGACATAGGTTGCCAGGATGCTAGCAAAGGTTGTAGAGTCTGGATTTACACACGTTAGTTGCATATGCTTGAAAGTTTCTAAATACTTTTCAAAAAATCCTTTGTGAATATCCTACAATTAGGGCATTCCATGAGAACACATTTCTTTGAGGCATTATGTCAAACAGTTCACGTGCCTTGTCTATGCTTCTACATTTTGCATACATGTCTACCAGGGCGGTTGCGACTACAACATCTTACAAAATCCCTCTATCTTTTATCTTGTGAATGGTGTGCATAGCTTGCCCCAAAGCTCCCATTTTGGCATAGGCAAGGAGGAAGCTAGCAATGGTTGAGGACTCTGGCTTTACACATGCCAATTGCATTTGCTTGAAAGTTTTTAAAATCTTTTCAACAAACCCATTTTGTGCATATCCTATTTTTTGCATATAGTAAAACATTGCGACAAGCTCATGAGGAAACCCATGTCTTCTTATGCTGCAGCCTAGGAACTCTGAGCTTTATGCAGGTGGGCAGGAGACAATTTAAAAAATTAAACTCACGACCATCCACCAAACGATCTTTATTAATGACAAACAAGAAAGGGACTATTTACGGTTGGGCTCGACATGATCCACCTAAGTAGTCAATGTTTAGAGTGTGTTGGTTAAGCCCGACCCTATGAGGATTCTTGATATTGTAGACAACTTCAACTTACTTGGGAATATCCTCATTGGGAGATTCTCAAACTTTCTTCCAAATATTGATGTTGTTTGATGCCAAGTTCTTAAAAGATAGCATGTGTTTAGTCAAATTTGGGTGCTTGCCATGCCAAATGATTTTTTCCCATTTTCCTTCCAAACCCTCAAAGTGTTGAACACACCTTGATACTGAGAGGGTGCGGGTGAGTGAATCAGTATCTTCAAAACTTAAACCCTTTAGCACAATGCAATTTTAGACTTCTAATCAAATCAACAACCTTCAAACATATCAACAACTCTTAATCTAATCAACAACAATGAAAGATAAAGCAATGGAAAGACATGCAAAAGATAACCCCAAATATTTGTGAAAAACCCAAGAAGGGAAAAACCACAGTGTGAAATCTCACAATATATTAATAAGATTACAATTTTTTTTTAAGGCTCACTGCCTAAGGAAGCACACTGCTCCTTGAAGGACTTGCAAAGTAAGGTGCACAACTTTAGGGAAAGATACAAAGGACTTACAAGCTGAGGTGCACAACTCATAGCAAGATACAAGGACCTGCTAGGGAGACTCACTATCTCCAAGCAAGGATCCATTGAATTTACAACATATGTCAACAATACACTCTGTTGATTGAGGCATTGAAGCACATCTGACATATTTCACAACTCATATTGCTTACTGCATCATTCCACACACACTCTTGCAACTTACTGCATTGTTCCTCGCATATTCGTATTGCAATTGAATTGTTTTTCCATTTATATGCTTCGAAGAAAGGAATCAAATTAATTAGGTCGGCCAAAACATGAGACAAACAATAATCTCAACAAGTCGACCAAAAAACATAATTACGATGAAAGAAGTCAAATCCGAGAGAGAGAGAGGACCTAAAACAACTTATTACATCTTCTAATGAGATCCCAAACATTAAACATGTTGGCGCACAACATCCCAAGTCGACAACAAGGAAACATGTAGCACATTACCTGTAGGCCCAAAAACACATCTTCCAACTAAATTTAATCAATGTAGTTATCAAGAGGATAGGGCATGGCACAAACAAATCTTAACACAACCTTAATTGTCGGCCCAAACCCCCAAGCACATAGTGCAAGCAAGAGAACAAGCCCTAAATGCCAAACCACAAGACCATATCTTCAAAATTAGAAGAATGTGGAACATTCTCCCAATCAGTCTTCAAAGAAACTTCCTGTAGCAAAAACCTTCACCAACATCCGAAGACCAAAACTTCCTTGTAGCAACACATACTTCATCAGGAACAACGGGAGAAGGTATATAACATATCCCCAACATCAATATTACTTCTAATCCCCATCTTAATGCTTCTAATCCTCATATTAATGCTTCTCATCCTCATCTTAATATATCATCTTTGCTAACAACCAACATACTCAAGTGATGACATCCAACCATGTGTAAAACCCAACCATGAGAGCAATTTTTTTTATACAATACATTTTTACTTATAAGCTTTGCAATATCCATAAATCATTAGTAGCAAAACTAGTTAAGTGATCACAATTAAGAAGTCAGAAACCATATACCAAAGGAAGAATCTTGTTTAGATTACCTAGCATGAGTAGGAGTTGAAATGCATAATTGTCACAACTTTTGCTTCCTCTTGGGGTGCAACAAACCCAACCATGTGAACCACAACCTAGTCCACCCCAACCAAGTGGACCCAACAAGCTATTATGGGACAATCTTGTAAATGTTTGTGTTGAAGGCATGAAAGGTAACTAACAAGGTCAAAGCTCAGTTGTGAAGAGGCTTCAGTGCATCCCATACTAGACTGTGGGTCCAACCTTGTCACAACGGGATCAGTGCAAGGTGAGAGAAAGATAGGTAGGTAGAAAGGGGGAAAGACTTACCACTAACCCATCCAAAGCATCCCAATAGAAATGAATGATGGTGCATTGTACACTACATTGGGGGTTCCATTCGTTCCTAGGTGTTTTGCACTAGGTGGGAGGGAAGTATGGGTCGAGGGGGCATTGGTTATCTGGGTAGAGGATTCGATGCATCCCATACTACATCGTGGGTCCATCCTCCTACCCAAGGGTCAAGAGAATTCCCAAGTAGTGAACCTACCATAACCCAATTAACACTTGGCATTGGTCACTTCCGTGCTTACCGGTGATAGCCAGTGAACCCCTTGAATACAATGGTTAGCCCCATATTATCGTTACCCGCACGGATGAGTCCCTACCCATGCAATCGCTATGGTCATATCATAACTAAGGTAGCACATAGCAACCTTCACCTTTGCGAAACAGGTGAATGTCAACTAGTCCCTAGTAGTAGCCTAGACATCAATCATTGGAATGATCTAATAAATGCCTGTCACTGCTCATATATCTAGGAGGTTCACACTAGGGTTCTCCCTAGGGTAGTCACATTTGGCAGTCTAGGTGTCAAGGTCTCAACCTGGCAGGAAAGCTACAACTCATGAGATAATTGTTGTAAAACCCTTTTTTCTTGATATACAAGGCTAGTAATCAGTAACATATAACCCACATCTTGAATAAAGTTTTCGTGATGTTCTGAGTTCCTTATTTAATTAGAGAGGGAAAAGAGGACATGTGCAACCCATATACCTTCTCTTTTATTTAATAACTTTTATTTCTACCAATAAACTAGTTATGCTAAGGCTATGAGCAAGGTTTTCCTTCTCTATTTCAGTCCTTAATGACGATTTACCTTGCATAAAATTAATTATGGGTTAACTGAAATTTCTCATTTTGTTATCTTTAGCTTAAAGTAAACACAATAACTTGTAT
>VDFB02349709.1:0-33473 GCA_007258455.2 Sequoia sempervirens
TAAATAAAACAAGCACCGATTTAAATTGCAAATTAAATACAAGGGCAAGGGGAGAAGAAACAACAAAATAACTTATCCCAACTAACAACCCGACGACACACTATGGCTAGGGTGATGTCACGACACAGAAAACCTAGCTACTATCTCCCAATCATTTTTCGTTGGACAAGGGACACACTCAGACCTGTGGAACCAGGTGGAGTCCATGTCTTGTACCTGCATCCTGCACACAATATGAGTATCGAATATGCATATAATATATTAAGACAAACCATGAAGGGGAAATCGTAGAATTATAGGGTGCTCATATGCGAGTGATGTGATCTCGTCCCCTTCACCAATACAATATCGCTAACTGACGCATCTAATCATCAATGATATAATCAAACCATAAAGCATCAGTAATTCACATACATGCTAATTTAATCCATAACATGAAATAATAATAACATCTGAATTAAGTAAATTCACATCAAAACATAATGTTTACATCGCTTAACAATTAGCGGTCAAAAGTAACTAAGTTCATAACCAAAATGCTAACAAGGTAAACGCATACATAACGAACATTGTTCGATCAAAAGAACAAAATGGAGGGGTGTTACATCCTCCCCCCCCAAGGTTCAGGCTTACTCCTGGAAGCTTGCAAACACTCGTTAAACAAACACCATAAAATCACACATACTCAATGGCTCCTAAACTGAACCATTCCATACCTCTTGAAACATTAAAACAACAACAACCCATGCTATAATCAACCCAACCAAGTACACTATCAAATCATACAAATCAACATGATGAAACAACCACCAACCAAATCTCCAAAACACATAACCATGGATTAACATACATAAAACACACATGCACCAATACACATCATCGGAAATCATCACAAGGCCACACATGGGTCCATCTAGACACAAGAACATCATACTAACCCACGATACAAGAATACATGAACAAAAAGCCAAGTCCATCACAAATAATCCATACCATAAATCATAGTGCTACATGGAGTAAATCAACAATGCCATGATAACTCTCCCATTCACATTCACTTTTATTAAGCAGTAGATCACCTTACTACACACATATGTTATCCGTGTTTATTTCCTCCATATAGTGCAATAGCATTACAATGTTTACTCAAGCCAAGGTATGCGACATTATCACTTCAACATTCATTTAACATTTTGCATTTTGAATCTAGGTACAATAATCTAACATCAACATGATTTCTTAAAACTTAACAATAAAGTTGGGGACTATAGGCCTCACCAACAAGATGCACCTATTACGTAATTATCATTAACATGCAATGGTTTCACTAATCCTTTTCTTTCTCTAAAATTTTACTTACTGCAAAATGATTCCCTATTCAGAATATACATTTTCCATGATTATGAATGCAACTTGGGGACTTAGGTCCTTTACCCAAGGTTTGATCTAGGAAACAAACCTTCATGAATACATAAACATTTTCTCATAAGATACCACATACTATGGGTTTTCAATACACCACACACTCAAGGACAGGCATCTTTGTTAAACCAATGAGAAGAGAGGGAAGGAGAGAGAAGAATTTACAATTCTAACATAAGCACTATTGCAAACATGGTCTCATCATCATACAATCACTTTCACACAAGTGCATCAATCAAAAGAGAGCCTGCACAAACTCTATGAACTAACAACATGATCAATCATTTTCATTACCATATTTATAATCTCAAGAAAATATACATGCAAAAGAAACTTCAAAATCACATAGGGTCAATCAAGTAATCATTAATGTAAGGAGGTAAAGCACAAGAAGACATGCACCAAAAACTTGCATGGTGAAGAGGAACAACAAAACTCCAAAGGAGAATTCACACAAAAGGAACTTCTTGGCACCTTCAAGGTCACACAAACTTTCCAAGAACACGAACAAAGAAACCAAGCAAGGGCAATTTTAGGCGACACATGTCACCTGCAACCCACCAATAAACACACTACAACCACACTCAAGAACCACTCAAGGGTCTCAACTCTTTACACAATGAAAGAGCTAAGCAACAAGAAGGAAGCCAAACAAAACACACCTCTTGGTAGGCTTGTGAGCCTAACCCTCACAAAAGCATTCAACAAAAGACATGCAAGGGTGGAAACAACAACAAAACTGATTGTCGTCCACCACACACAACACATCAAAATCACACACTACATAATCATCCATAATGCATTCTTCCAATAGAAAGGATATCAGTGCATTGTGTACTACACCAAGGATCCTATCCTTTCCACTGGTTTCCTGCACCATTGGACCTATACCACTTAACGACAACTTCTGGGCAACCAAGAGAAATCAACCCAAATGGAAAACAACACGAAAGAGAAAAAACAACTAGGTCAATACAATGGGCTCATAGTGCCCAGAGTATAAACCTACACAACTTACAACATAATGGGTCCAACATAATCCTAGAGTTCCTAGTGTTTAAACCTAGGCTCTGATACCATGTGTAATGCCCCGCCATGCAACCCTAGAGGAAGTTGCAATTCACTACTTAAATGCACCAAATTTTTTTTGTTTAAGTACAAATAACATGTAAGATGAATACACATTGCCAACAACCTCTAAGGCCATGAGACAAGGATTACCTTAAAACCCAAACAACAACAAACATTAATATAAACCGAAACAATAATCACTTAAGGAAGTGAGACAACATACATTCCATACAAGATAAATTACAATGAAGGATAAGAAATACCAAAAGATTTCAATTAACAATATTTAAACAATATGATTACAACAATCATTCCCCGAATGAGGTAATTCCAATGAGCATAATTACAAATTACAAATTCCACCTCGATGACAAATGAGGGGTTAAAGAATATAAGATTAACTTAAAAGAACGAAGCCAGAAAAGCAACTGCATCCAATGAGCTCTCCAACATGAAAGACTCGCCCCACGAGCAAGAGCAAAATACCAATAGAGGAAGGTGCACATTCCACCCAACCAAGTGAAACCAAAAGGCTCACCCCCGTGCTAGGAGATAGTAACAAGGATTTCCTAGACAAGACCATCTACCTCTAGACACAGGCTAGCACAAATGAACTGAAACAAGAACAAATACCACATCACTTAACATCATGGTTACAATGCTTCCAGAGTACAAAATTGAGTACAATCACTGTACAAAATAAACCAACGGTACAACACCATACCGACTGTTGTCATAGGAGGAGTGTCATCACAAAGGCTACATTGGTTATCCAATGGTGTTCTTCCTAGGTCTCGGCCCCCCTCTAGGGATATCTTGGTAACCTCTCACAAACCCGGTGCCATATGCACACTAGAGCGGAATCGGTTATCTTTCGAGAAGACAAGATAATGATCTTGCCATTCCAGGCCTTCTCGACTCATATCAAGTCTCGTACAAGCCCTTGAGCCAATGAGCGAGGCTAAATTATCTTATTAATGTTCAAAGCTACTCTCTCCCTAGTAAGTTATTTTAATTTTCACTTAATTAACTTACTCTCACATGAGTTATCCTGGAACCTCTTTGGGCTTGACGCTCGTTTGAAAGCCACTCCCCTATCGACAACACCTAACTCAACCACATGCCAAGGGTAGCCAATGCACTAACACTTATCACACATAAACAATACACCTCAACAGGTAACACATCACTACAGATGTCCAAAATTGAAACCAAAGCGTGCACTACCCAAGGCTACCACAAGGTTGACTAACAAAATGATAACCCACATAACAAACTGAAAACATGACTCAACCTTTAATCACAAGGTCACACAACTCGTACGAAGAACCAGGTTTCCATTGATACAAGACTCATGCACTACCCAAGAAAGACAATAACCAATCATAAGGGCAACAACATCATCTCAAGAAACACAACTGGAAGACTTACATGATCAACAAGAAATGACTTAAAATCAACAATCATATAATCACACGTTCTTTAAATGTCTAAAGATGTAATTTTGACAAAGAAACTTTTCTCATAACACAAAAACCAAAGTACATATATACATCATATACTTAATCCGCTAATGACACATATAAGTTCTAAACAATATGTCTTTCATGAACCTTATCAGTTTCTTTCAATAAATGAACAAACATTATTCCTTATCACTATTTAAGGTAGAGGATATAAGATCCTTTAAAAATAACAAACTAGCGTTAAGATCTTTTAAATCCAATCATTCATCGCATTAGTACACTTAATCAAATTAAATAAACTATGTTCTTGCACAATCACATAAGGGTTTGATTATTCGTTTGATTCTTGTCGACACAATACACACAATAAATTAAATCAATCTTTCCTTTGCTATACCATGATTTTCCATAAACAAATTTTCGTCTATCCCTTTACAAATATCTCATTTATAAATTAAATACTTCTCTTTTAAGAAAATAAATCACATTTAAATATACATATATATATCTAATTACATATATATTTTTAAAATATATATATATATATAATATTTAAATACGAATGATATTTACTTTTAAAGCGTTTATTAAAATATAATATACACATATTATAATATATATATTATATATAAATAATATTAAATTATTATATACAACATATATATAAATTATATTTTAATTCATAAAATAAAACATTGATATCAAATTTCATATTATATGTATTAAATATAAAATATATAATATGAAATATATTATATATTTTATATTTAATAAATATAATAAAAAAATGAATTTCATAAAACAAAAAGCAACATCATTTAGGGTTCGGCCGCGCCCTGCTATGAATAGGGGACGCAACCCCCATTGATGGGGGCGGCGACCTATGTGGGTACCGTCGGCGTTGCCTCCACAGGGCACTGACGCCCATCAATGGGGATGCATGGGGTTGAAACCCCACCCCCATACACTTCACCCAGCCCAGAAATAAACAAATCCGCCATGCACGGATTTAAATAAAAATTTTGACTGGTAAAAATAAAACGGATTTTCTGGTAAAACTAGAATGATAAAACAACATGATTTTACATTTCTTTAAATTTTTCGTTTAAAACGAAACTCACAAAATATATATGTATATATTTATATATATATATATGTATATATATATATATATGTATATATTTATATATATATGTATATATATACATATAACCAGGTGTATATATATATAAATATACATATACACAGTCATAATGAATGACTGTAAAAATAATTTTTGTTTTTCAATACCCAGATTGGGCAAATGCTCAATCTGAGAAATAAAATAATTTTGCCATTTGAAATTACAAGATTTAACCCAGCAATGAAAGATTTCTCACAAATTAAATGAAGATTTTCCAAGCAAACACAATTTATTAAGAAAATCTATTTGAATCCCCATGCTTGTTTTCAAATTTTCTGTTGATAGTTTGAGGATGAATTTTTGAATCTTTTCCTTGTTTCCACAATATGTTGAGAATTCTTTTGTTCAAGTTGAATGGAGATTTTGTCATGGGTTTTCCTCTAAATCAAAACTTGAACTCCATAACCAATTTGAACCAATTCAAAAACAAGATTTTCAAATAAAAAAATTGCACAAGAATTAAAAGAAATTGCACCTTATGTTTTCTCCAAGCTTCAAATCCTTCAATGGAGATCTTTTTTTTTTTTTTAATTTAGCTTCACCAAATTTCTCCAATCTTTTCTTCACAATTTCTTCCAAGAATTTCAACCTAGGTTTTCTCTCCAAAATTGCAAATTCAAAATTCAAAATAAAACAACAATTACCTTATGCAATCCCCTCTCCAAATTTGTCAAACCCCTAATTTTGAACTCACCCACCAAAATTTATTGCTAAAACTAGATATTTTATTTTTGCAAATTAATAAAACAATTTCTATTTCCCATTGTAATTTGCATAATATTAATTTGAAACAAAGATCTATTTGCAACCCAAATGCTAATTAAATTTTCTTTCTTCCACAAAATTGAATTTACCAATTTACATTTAAAATCATTTTTTAAATTTTATTTCAAAAAGGAATGCAAGGCAATTTCTATTTTGATTTGATCTCAAAATTTAATAATGCTAACACAAATATTTTAATTTAATTTATCAATAAATAAATCTAATCCATGATTAGATTATTTTATTGATTGAATTAAATTAACTAATTAATTAATAGTCACTCATTTATTTATTTTGACAATGCAATTAAATAAAACAAGCACCGATTTAAATTGCAAATTAAATACAAGGGCAAGGGGAGAAGAAACAACAAAATAACTTATCCCAACTAACAACCCGATGACACACTATGGCTAGGGTGATGTCATGACATAGAAAACCTAGCTACTATCTCCCAATTGTTTTCTGTTGGACAAGGGACACACTCAGACCTGTGGAACCAGGTGGAGTCGATGTCCTATAACTGCATCCTTCACACAATACGAGTGTCGAACATGCATATAATATATTAAGACACACCGTGAAGGGGAAATCGCAAAATCACAGGGCGCTCGTATGCGAGTGATGTGATCCTGTCCCCTTCACCAATACAATATTGCTAACTGATGCATCTAATCATCAATGATATAATCAAACCATAAAGCATCAGTAATTCACATACATGCTAATTTAATCCATAACATGAAATAACAATAACATCTGAATTAAGTACCATCACATCAAAACATAATGTTTACATCGCTTAACAATTAGCGGTCAAAAGTAACCAAGTTCATAACCAAAATGCTAACAAGGTAAACACATACATAACGAACATTGTTTGATCAAAAGAGAAAAATGGAGGGGGGTTACACCATGTATCTATAAACATGAAGCACCCTCCTTTTGGTAAAATGATATGATGTCTTTAAAGGTTGAGGGGTTTGGTGCACTAAATTGTAAAAACATATCTAGATCTTTGTGGTATGTAGGAATAGATGTCAAATATAAGTGTTGATTATATTAATTATTTAGCTATGAAGCACAAATAATAGGGGGATTCAAAAGGTGACAATTAGCTAAGAACCATACCTTGGGTGAAGGAGCAAAATGAGCAAACAAATTTGAAGAACAATTAATGGTAAATATCAAAGAATGCATGCACACACACACAAAATTGAAAAATTAAAGTATAAAACCTTAAAGGCTAGATTTCAAAGTTACACCAAAATTAAAGAAAACAAATAATCCTTCAAACTATCCAAGTGTTAAATATGTGGATAAACCAATCAAAGATAGCTAACACTAAATATGGGGTTTGAGTATGCATAATATTGATTGTAAAAATTCCAACAATGACTAATTTAACATGTGGTAAAAACATAATGAGATAAAATTAGGGTTACATTGAAATATTTGAAAGGTGTATTTTGATTGATATTATGTCACAACATAGATCCATAAACTGAGAATCGAGACTATCAAATGATGGGTCAAATAGCTAATACAACTACAATTTGAGAGATTGAGTGTCTAAGAGATGATCATGAGAATGATCTTGTTGAAAGACACATTCTCATCTTGATTTTTGTGTTTTTTGATGATTAGAATTAAATATTTCATACCTACATAAAGTGTGTGTCTAGTGTATATCTAAGTAAAATAATGGTGGTGCTAATGAGCACTATAAGACTTGCTATATTAAAAGGTTGAATTTGAGGAATTTCTTAAACCTTAGTCATACCTTAAGGCTAACTTAGTAGTGATATTAAAAGTGGCAGTGGAGTTAGATAAAGAGGTCAATGTAGTGGACTTGCAAAGTGCTAGCAATAGATATGTGAGCGTATAGTTTTAGAAAATATATTCTCTTGATTGATTCTAAAATGACTTAGGGATGACTTCTTTAAATATGTACTCGAGACACAATTCAAATTTTTGAATGTACACACAAACAAATAACAATATATTCTAGATTATTGACTTTGGAGTACAAGGAATATAGAAAAATAAAAGATGAGAAAGCACTCATAATTTTATTGAAAAATTGAAATTATAATTATAGTCTAATTCAAGATAAAAATATATATTATAATAAATATATAAAAAACACCTAAAATAAATTAGTAAAAGCTTAAGAAAATATTAAATAAGATCTTAAATCAATTTTTAAAAAATACTAAAACAATACTTTACAATTATCGATACAATTATATAAAAAATTTAGGTCGTTTTCAAGGCAAGGAAGACAAGAAGATTATTTGATCCATTTACCTACCTTGTTTTGATATTGTCTTTTCCGTTGTCTTTTCTGTCAGCCTTGGAATTTATTCTGAAAATAGTCAAATCCCAAATCATTTATGTGACACGAGCAATGGTGTTGAAAAGGACCAGCTGTCCTCGTCACTAAATATGTCAAATTTACTTATCCACTAAGCGTGGAGTAAATGATTTCGTGGGCTCTTTTGTCCCCCGTTCTCTTTATAATTATCTCCAAATAATTTTAAAAGATAAACAAGAAATAAAGTACACTACGAATTAGACTTTAAATGCCTTGTCAATGGGCATGTATAGAAACAAGGGAAAAAAAGGCATGTTGACTTAGTGTCTAAGCGTGGGGCAAATGATTCGCTCCTTTCTCTTTACACCATTTTTTTTTATTGAACAATGCTGAAAAAAAATACAATAAGGAAAAGAATGCCGTCTTAAAAAGGGACTGCCAAAAGAAAGAAACAGACAACACTATACATAGCAAGCATACAGCTCACAAAAATAGATAACAATGTCAGTCCACAGTAATAGAAATGGCTGGAACAGTGAGCAGAACATATAATCCAAGAACAGTGCAAGAACATGATTACATATTGAACTTGAAAAACTTTTGCAGCTGATTGGCACAAATGATCTCCCCTTAATGGTGTTGAAGAAATTGATATATGATCAAATCCAAGCGCTGATTATAATCTGCATCACCTTTACGTCCCTTCTTTAGCTGAGAACATAAGAAGATAAATTGAACCATCAGGTCAGAGTAAAACTTTTGAATATCTGTTTGCTGATGCAAAATGTGATTAGAAAGCACGGCTAAACATCTACTTTTCCACAGGTGTAACAAAATACATTGTCTCATAGAATCAGCAATTAAATTTTTATGAAGTCTAATACCAAACATAGCTTCTTTCCATCGTAAAGCATGATAAAAAACAGCAGGAAGGTGGTCAAAGATAATTTTCCATTTCTTTTTAGCTCTATAACAGTCCCAAAATATATGCTTTAGATTTTCAATGTGCTGACAAAAAGGGCACCTGGGAGCTTGAGACTTCAAAAATTTTATTCTATCCCCAACAGGCAGTTTATGATGAAGAACTTTCCAAGCCAAAACTTGCGCATTAGCTTCTGCTTTAGATTTCCAAATTTGCGCACTCAGCAACTTCCACTTCTTCTCAGAAAATTTACACCGTTTTAAAATTGTCTCCAAACGCATATCAAGAAGGGAAACTCTGAAATTCTAACATGGACATAATCTTTATAAAATTTGAACATAAAACCTTCACATTTAGAACTTTTAAGAATTTTACAATCCATTGATAGAAACATGGGATGAAGAGGAAGGACATTTAGGTAAACTTGATCATTAGGAATGATCTTAGATCGGTTATTTATAATGGGTAAGGTGTTGTCAAAATATATAAAGACACTAGGATTCAAACACAATTGGACATAGTCAAATAAAGCACCAATGTATAGTCTTGTTAATTTCTTCTCATATAAAAATTGATGGCACCATTCTACATTCCAAGAACATTACATAGCACTCATACCAAGTCAAGACATGATCAACTAGTTTGAGTCTAACAAATAAAATATGTTAACAACACATGATTTTGTGTAGGGTAAAGTATAGTTCCATTTAAGATATCCACTAGAATCTAGTTTTTCAACACGTAGATCTCTCTATCATATGGTTGTCTATCAATCTTACCTTTAGCCTTAAAGAAACTTCTTTTTAATGACTCTTCATGCTTGGATTTAGCCTTCTTGAGTTTTTTATCTTTTTCATGAACCTTTCCATTCCAATTATTTTAATCAAGGACATCATAATACTCTCTAGTTGATTTTTTTTTGTTAACAACAGGGGTATCCCCACAACCCCGCCTAGTAGCCCAACAGCTCCTATCTTGGGTACCTGGGGCGAGAGGGGGCGAGACTAGTCCCCTTTAGGAGGACCCAATAGCTAGCGAGCCAATCCCAACTGGGTAAACCCGAGAGCGGAGTCGAACCCGAAACCAATGGGGAGCAAACCCACAACCCAAGCCAACTCCGCTACATGCACTCCAACCATTCGAAAGGGACCTCCTTATTTTTTCTTCTCCTACCATAGATTTTCTAGACCTAGTCCACTATCTAGTTTGTAATGGGTTAAATTATCACTTCCACTTGATCTTGTGGATGTCATACAAATCCTCAATTTTGATTTAAACAATTCTAATAGCACTTGGTCCATAAAAATAGAGGTTATACCTCTTGTGAACACCGACAATGGATATCTTATTTACAACTCACTTAACATAATATTTTAGAACATCTCAAAATTATTGAAACATAGTATAAACATATTAAACAATTCACAACAATAGAATCAATGACAAACAAACCACCCACAAAAGCTTGAATAATGAAGATGTTAAATTATCCTATAACAAAAATTAGACATCCTTTACAAGTGCTACAATTCATTAAGAAAATAATTGAATCTTTAATAACATTTACAATCTCTACACACCCATTTTTAACCTTGCAACCAAGAAACCTTACCCTTTTCCACTTTGTTCATATTTGAACATTCACTTTCAAACTAAAGCATCCCTTCATAATTTGTTTTTATAATAGATATATTGATCTTTCATAGTAAAAGTTAAACATTTGGCACAAAGGTTGTTAAATCATACAACAATGCTCAAATCTAATAAGACAGATCTATAATAATAAAGAAGCAATTTGATAGTTGCTAATTATATAATAATAAAGTAGCAATTTGGCTTTTGGCCTAGAAAAAACCAAATTTTCTAATAGTTTGGTCCATTAAATCTATTGATTGATATCTGTCACTTCTAAAATATATTCGTTTCGTGGAGTGAGGATGGTGATGTTTTAGGGACATTCGAACCACAACTGCTGCCCAGGTGGGAAGACTTTAACTAATAATAAAGTTGTCGGAAGCCAAGTCCATATGTCATGGAGCCAATATAAATTATAACATGAATAATTTAAATTTTAATTATCTTAATATAGAAATAAATCTAACACAAAACTTGGAGTTATAGATATAACTTAAAAAACATTATCCTCTTCTTAAACGAATGTAATTTCTTACTTTTAATAATCTGTCAGGTTTAAATTGGAATATTAGACGAATGGTGAACTAAGATAAAACCAACTAGAAAATTGTCTCAAAATAATTTTAAAAGATAAACAAGAAAGAAAAATATTAATGTATATAGATATCACAGGTGATTGGTACAACATTACTTTCTTCTAGATTCCTTACAAAAATATAATACAACAAAAGAATTTTAATTTTGATGAGGTGAAAAATAGTTTAGTTGCCATTATTTTATCAAGTGTATATACATGTAAATGTAGAGCTGTAAAGCAAGATAAATATATTTGATTTGTAGTATTTAGATTGGTTTGTTTTAATTTTACAAATAGGTTAATTTTAAAAGATTTTTTTTTTTAAATCATTTTAATGATTAATAATAAAAAGAAAATTTTAATGTTTATATGTATGTATATTACATACATTTTGTCTAATAGAAATTTTATCAAAGAAATGTTGTATGATCAATTCATAAAATTAATATTTTTGTTTAGGTTTTTCTTCATGTTGTATGTGACATAGTTTGCACTATCCTACTAAACACGAATGTAAAATGTGAAGGCAACCAAAAGGCTTAAATGACACATAAGACATTGAAATTGTGAGCAAAAGACATTTTTTCAAGCTATGTGATTGTATTGACAAGTATTTGTATTTAATTTTCATTTGAGTACATGTTTTTAGACTTTGTGTAAAAGAGGTTTTCTTATGTCTATTTATGATTATGCTTTTTTATTTTGTGTAGGAGGCATGATTAATTTAAAGTATAATTTTTTTATGGTTTTGAAGTCAAGTTTGTTCAAGAAGACAATTTGGGACTTTACATGGTAAAGATTTGAAGGTTTATGATCATTTTATATAGTTGTTGTTTCCATGATTTTGTTGCAAATAATTTTTTTTCTAATTTATATTTGAATTTTTTATGCACATTTATTAATTGATTAGAGATATATGATTTATCCAATCAATTAATTTTAATAGATTTAAAATTATGATAGTAAACAAAAAGAAAATAAAAATAATTTAAAAAACTCTAAAACTATAAAGATTCAAAGTCCACATTATAGCCACATTAATTACTAACACAATGAAACTAAAATTTTATCAAAAGAAAATTAAAAAAAAGAAGATTCGAGTACCACATATATCCATAAAAGTTATTGTAATGAAGACTTAGGTTAAATTCTTGTAGAAACCCTAAGCTAACTATGGGGTATTTGTGCCATAATAGACAACATTGAGGAATTTTGCCATATGTTAAGTTCTTGTGCCCAAGGTATATCAAAATCATGTTGTGCATGGGTTTAAAAATGTATATCTTTAAAAGTCTCTAACTAGAAGAAAAAATAAAGTTGTTGATGATGTGTTTCAAAGGGATTTAGGATTACTAAGGGTGGGGTCCCATGAAGGGGGGTTTCCTGAAAAGTTTCAGTGGGTGCTGCTTAGATTTTTTAGTAATTTTTTAAAGGTGGTGATCCCATGAACTTAGTAATGTAGGTCAGCTTAAAATATTAAGTTCCAAATTTTAAGGAAGCTGGTGGTCTCATCAACTTATTTACTGTGCAGTTCAACTTAAAATTTAAGTTTTAGAATTTAAGGAAGCTTAAAAGTTGAGATGATTTACAAATGGAAAATAAAATTCTTAAATTGTGGGGATGATCTCCAACCCCACCCCATTTTCACCCCCTCAAATCTACAGTCCTAAAAGGTAGGAGTTGCTATTCTTCGGGAAAAGATTCCAAATCATCTTGTAGCAATTTTTTTTTGACTTCATGAGACCTCTTGCTCCTTAAAAATAGATCCTGAAGCCCCCCATGGGACCCCACCCTAAGACTATCTATAAAGGGTAGTAACAATTTAGCTTTACAATATTCAAAATTTAAGTTATGAGTTATGTGTTTGAGAGAGCTAGGTGGCATGAGGGGTTTAATAAAGGATAGGAAAATAGTTAATTTAGATTTTTCTAAAAATTTCAAAGAAAGAGAGATTTTTTAAAATAAGGTATAATGTTGAGTAATTTAATTTTTTTATTTACAAGTAGTTTTTAGTATGTGGAATTATTTTATATTTTCAATATTTAGAAGACATTTGACTATGACCTATAAATGCAAGACATACATAATTTATCTTTTACAAAATTTTAACTTATCTTTTTGCATATATAAATTTTACATTTTAAATTCATTTTTTCATTAATTATCTAATACTTACGCCTTGACACATGACCCTCTTCAATCATAATAGATAAGAGGAGTGGATGTTTATCCTCTATAAATACATTTATTTTTGAATACACATATTCTTTCTTACTATAAATATATTAAATTAACACTTTTGTCAAAAAAGGTTGCATATACAAAACTTATTGTAAATTTATTTTTGATTATCAGGAAAAATAGGTTTTGAAGGGACCCAAAACCCTTTACATCAAAACACCACACAAAAGGGATAGGCACATCCAACCAACAGTCAAACAACATCCAACAAAAATCAAAACAAACAACACCAGGTTGCTTCATATTCTTCAAGGTGTCAACAACCTCTAATTAATAGTTGTAATGCAGGTTAACCATGTCCATCAACTCATTCTTCTCCTCTTCAAAATATTTCTTCTTGTTGCCACTAGTTCTAGCACTCAACCCCTTCACTTCCTCAATTTGTTTTTCCCCCTCTCTTTGGTAGCCCACTCCTTCTTTTTGCTATTCTCAAGGATAGCTCTAGCCACCTATTCCTCCTTAAGCTCCTTTAACTTCACCATGAGAATCCTCAAAGCATCAAAACTATTCTTGATCAAGCATTGACTTGTCTTCAGGATATTCTATATGTTAGTGTTAATCTCCTAAATTTTATTTTCCATTACCAACATTGGACTCTCAAAATCATTTTTCAACATACTAATGGCTTCCTCTACATCATCTAACTTGTGTTGAACACCTGGAATACTGAGAGGGGGATGAATTAGTATTCCACTAAACCATTTAATAATAATCCATCAAATTATCAAAACACATATAATTGCAACAAATCTCCAACCCCACCTTTTAAAGTGCTTTCTTTCACATTCAAAAAGAGTTAGAAAACTTCATCAACAATTAACACAAGTTCTAGAACCTAAGTAAGAATTTGATGGTCCACAAGATTTTACTTTAAAAAAAAGTTACAAAGGGGTTGTAGGGATTTGAAAAGGTTGTGACAACCTAGCTAGAAGCCGACACAATTTTTAAAACCTTCCAATTTTGTCGATGAATTTCCACTAAGAAAATATTTCAAAGGAAAAACCATGCTAGGAAATGAAAATAATTGGGAAGGGTAAAGGTAATGATGAAAACTAGACTCAAGGCAACATAACATTAACATTATTGTCAATAGCTAAAATATGTTGTGTACTTTAAAAAAGTGTATACGCTTACACTTTTACATTATGTTTTTGGCCCCCTAATTTATTGGACTTAATTAAGCTTCTAATTTTCCAAATTATTCATTCCAAAGCCTAATTTTTATCATTTTCTGAAGGTGGAAAAGTATTAAACAAATGCATTCAATCATTAAATTTTCACCGACTTTGAGTGTTCTAGAAATTTGGGCCAGGACCCATTTGCCTAAGGGTGACTAGGTCCCCCTTCTTAGCCAGGACCTAAATTCAAATATGTTATTTGTGGTATTTTAATATCCAAAATTCAAATATAAAGTGTCAAATTTTGGAATCTAATTTTCAAAAAATTGGATAAACACCTATAAATACAAGTAATGTTACCATTTGAAAGAGAAAAGACTTTTGAGGATACACAATTGAGCAAATACTATTGTCAAGAGCATTCAAGAGTAGCATATCAAAGCATTATTACAACAATTCAAGATCCAACATCATGTCAAAGTTTATGTGTGTTCATGTTCATGCTATGTGAAGGCTAACATTGTTGTAGGTCTCCAAGAATTCAAGCATTCAAGCAAATCAAGAAAGAAATATCCAAGACCCTTGAAGAGATGTGTATGCCTTTAGTCCTTCAAGGAAGCCATGTTGAAGGGTGGTGAGTTGTAGCATTGTGTTCATTCATCATTTCCTTCCTTTCTATTCAAGGTTTTTATCATTGACATTGCTATTGTGGAAGTGGAAACACTAACACAAGGTTTGATTGAGGCAAACCCCTATATGGCACAACATTTCCCCTCTTTATGAATGTGCAGGTTGTAGGTTTGAAGTGGATTGAAGAAAGCTTGAAGACCCATTTTACATTGTTGCATTTATTGTCATCAACCTTGTCAATACATGAAAACTCACCTACAAGATTTATTTATGACATTTCGACTATGGGACAAGTGTAAAACAAAAGCTTTGATCCGACATCAAAGGACCCTAAAAGTTGAGTAGGACACCCTTACAGGACTCAATGGCCATATGGTGACCCAGTCCTTATAGGCCTAACATGACCAATTTTTTTGGGTAGGTACACATCACTTTGCACCTTCCAGATCTATTGGAACTTGACTATTTTTGTTTACTAGTTATCAAGAATTTGCATTTATTGCATTAGGTCATATAGTTTAATTAGAGCAATCAATCACAATCATTTCCAAATAATTCCTATCCTCAAAAGGATATAGATCTAGGTTTGATTGACGCACCATTGAGGTTGAAACTCAATCTATACACCTTGTTGATCTATATCCTAATGAAACTATAGAAATGATAAAATACACCCTAGATTTGGTACATTCAACTTAGGGTGTACCACATTTTTATGTTTCATATTGATACTAAATATTGTTGGTGTACACATACACACACTATCTGATAAGGTGCTTGGATAAGATAGTGAAAATTGTAAAGCATGAAAAGGACATGCGTAAAGATGATATGTGTGTAAGGAAAGAGAATATCAACCTGTAGGATTCAATTTAGATGGCTTGATAGAATAGAAGATTATTAATTGCATAGCACATATTTCTAGAGGGGGAGGTGATAGAAATAATAATTTCACATAAGTGAGACTTAATGATGAAGCATATTGCTATTATGGGAATGTGTATTTGATTTTAGAGGAAAGTTGTTTACTTATGGTCAATAATAGCTTACACAAGGTGCTTTGGCTTTGGTTTTCTCTTAAGTTTAATTTCGTCTACAATGTGTATTAGGAAGGGGAAAATGAGGAATCATGAGAGTAAAGAAAGGTTAGGTCTAAGAGGGAGAAGGTATAAAGAGCAAGTAGGGGGAGAAGATATGATTGAAAAATTTACAAGATATATGGAGAAGGGAATCTTGAATCTTGACCTGTGCATTTGAGTTCTTTAAATACAAGATTTTTCTAAGAGCATGGATATGATCTTGTGTGTAGGAATTTAAGAGGCAATAATAAAATTTCTATTAGACCCCAACCAATTAGTTAACTAGTAAAAGGAATTTATTTGATGTTGCATAATTCTTGATTATTCTTTGATGATGTCTATGTGTTGGAGAATCTAGTAGAGACAATCTATAAATTTCATTTGGGGTGATTTCATGAAATGAAGGAAGACATATGTAGGCTACACCATGTGGTGGAGGATATTTCCGAATTCCTTTAGGTCAAACTTACTCTAGGACAAGAATTAATATTTCTATTTGTTGTTGTGATGATGATATAAAGGACAAGCTAGTGGAAATTTCACCTCTTGTGAAGGGGAGAATTGTAATAATCATAAATATGTGTTGAGGGTTTCAAGGGGGGTTTCATAATTACCCATTACACTTTTAAACATTTAACATTATTGTGAAGACTTTGACAAAGGGAGTGCCAAGGTAATTTTCCCTCCTTTCTACCATATATCTATAGTTATAATATAATATAAATGATAGGTCAAACTAACATAGGAGGTAGGTGCTTCTTTTTTCTCTATGGAAAAAATAAGAAAAAAACCATATTAGCATAAGGAAGCAATGAAAATATATACTATTTTGATAGTATGGTGTTGTTTCTTCAATTTTCTCTAGCATTAATTTATGAATATGCATTGTTGAGGTAGCAATAAAATGATCTTTTAGGGGCATTTGTTAAAATGAATTGAGAACTATATTATAAATTTTGAGGCTTCAATCATTTCATCCATTTGTGAAAATAAGTGAGCATTTTCCTACTAAGTATTTGAGAGATAAAAACAAGGAATTTAATAGTTTTTAGTTTTAAATGGAAATTTGGTAAACTCTTTGGTTACCAAAAATTGGGATTAAATTCTCTTCTTTGTAGCCCTTGGGTGCCTAACTCGGGTATATTAGAGAATCTAGGTATTAGTGCAATCATCAATAGAGATGTGAATTCACTAAAATAGTGATACCCTTTGCAACTAAGGAGGCCTCTTAGAGTCGAGGATTGAGGTAGGTAGAGCTCTTGGCTAGGGAACAAAGGGCACTAGGATGTTCATCTTTCTCTTTTCAAATTGGGATTTCATTTAAGGAAGAAAGAACCTCATTATATGCATCCTACATCAAGTGTGAATAAAGTACTATTAGGATGGAAGGAGATAGGCATATTTCTTAAATATCTAGATTATATATTTCTTATGGAAAAGTTAATTACATAAAGAAAAACTTTTCCTAGTTGATAGCAAGAAGCATTATGGAATTGTTCCACATAAATTCCACACTATTGTATTGCATGATCAAATATCTCAATCCTACCTTGTGATGTTTGATTAGAATCATAGTAGGGTGGCCTCTATGAGGTTCTAGTTGCATGACATTGTTGACATTGAGTGTATAAGTGAACAAAATTTACACATTTTTTTCTAAAAGCATATTATGTATAAATCAATGTTGGAGTAAAGTCTTTAGCATTCATTAGGGCCACTCAATATACAATTTATTCATATAAGGAAGAAATAATATTGCTACTAAGGTATGAAATTTAATTCCAATATGTTTAAGTGATGTTGAAATTATATGAGTTGAGTTTTAATTTTTTAATGTGCTTAAGCAAAATAAAGGAATGAATATGAAATGTATTGACATGAGGCTTGTGACAAAAAGACATTTAAAATAAATGCTATAAAATCATGTCAAATCTCAATAGTATTTAATTATTAAAAAATAAGGGTGAATTTTGTGGTGTTTATAAATGTATAAACATGTATAATGTGTGCACCTTGGGTCATGAAATATGTGGGCCTTGTTGGCACCCCATTTTATTGTGTCTCATTTCATGTTATTTTTCTCTTTCGGTCTACTCTTTTCCTTTGCTTTCCCATTATTGATAATTGATTTGAGGAATCCTAAATGGGAAATATTGAGTGATTTTGTTCCTTTGGCTATTTTATCTAGCCCCCATGTCTATGCCTTAGTAAAAACACAAGCTACAAAATCCAAAATTGACTAAGTTTTTGTGTTGTCAAGTCTTCCATGTTTCAATGTTCCTTCTACCATCAAGTTTTTTGTATTGTCCTCAAATCCCCACTTGTACCTTGGCTAAGTGTAATTTTTTTATCATTTTGATTCATCAAAATTTTCCTTCCATGCATACCAAATTGAGTCTCCTTCATGAAGTCTCCTTGATCCTTGAAGTCCAGAGTTAAAAGGGTCTAAGTGTTGGTCTTTTAGACTTTCAGGTTGTCAGTGTCTACCTTTCTCTCATACCTCTTTTAACTGCCATTTTGATGTCTCCTTGATGCCTAAATTTTATCTTGTAAATTTCCTAAGTGTTCTTTTTGAGCTTTTAGGCCATTGGCATCTTCCATACCTTCATCCTTTTTTGGCATGTTTTTGGTTCATCTCCCCAATGCTCAAAGTACGCTTTGTAAAATTTCCCAACTTGTATTAAGTATTTTAGACATTTGGATTATCAGTGACTCCCTTACTCTTATGCCTTCCCATCTTCTTTTGATGTCTCGACTCCCCAATCTCCTTTGTTCAAAATTTTTGTGTCTTTTGGAGATTGAAGTTCAACACCCCCTTACCTATTTTCCTATTCCAAGGTTTCTTGATTCCTTGACCTCCAAAGTCCGTCCCTAAATAACTAAGTGTTGATCCATCGAGCATTTGGGTCGTCGAATTCTTCCTTTCCTTCATCCTTTTTAGGTATGCTTCCCTCCATATTCTCAATCCTCAAACCCCATGAAGGTCTTTGTAAAAAAACTTGTCTATAGCTTGTTGGAGTTTCAAAGATCTTTTTCCCTGATACCATTTTACAATAGGTATGAGTCCTTCTTGACCCAAGTTGATCCTTGACTCATTCCCTCCACTCATTAAAAATTCTTCTAAGTCATCTTATTGGACTTTTGGGGTTTTGCATCCCTTCATTCCTTCCATCCATTCATGGTTCCCTGAAGTTTCTCTTTTCAATAGAGGTTGGACTTTCGACATCCCTCATTCTCCCTTCACCATAGGCAAACATTTCATAGGATGCTCATTGCTTAATGCCCAATAAAGGAATGTCTCATCGAGGCATCAAAGCTAGACCTTATTTTCTTCTTGGGATGATCCATATGTGATATGTGATAGGCTCGAGGCTTGATGCTTGAAAGACAATGCTATTCTAGGTTGTGGGTGATTTAATGCTTTTTTCTCTTTGGCACGATGACAAGCTCGATCTTGATACTCCACCAATAGACTCTAGAAGGCTTGATTTCAACTAGGAAGTGTCATTAATGCTCACTAACACTTGCAACCACCAAATCTTGATCCAAGAAAGCTAAAAAAAGGCATTAAATTCATTTTGGCATGGATTGAGGGGGAAAGATAGTGCCCATTCCTCAATTATTGCTTGTGAGCACCTTTTTGTCAAAATACCATTCTTAGATCATGTTTTTCGATGGATTTTACAAGTGATTTCACCCTTTATTATACTCAAACCCACAAACCATCAATGCTCAAGTATTGTAGGGGTCAAAGGAATGTCCTTTCATGCCTCCTAGTTGTCAAATCATATTTGTAGAAGACACTTGTTGGTTGTGCATTGGATGAAGTTGTGGTTAGGGTTTCCCTCTACATAGTGGCTTTTTGACAACTTGCACAACATTTTGTTGTGGGTATATATCTGCTTTCATTGGCCATTTTACAAGTATGGGAAAATAGTCAAATGAAGGAGGGCATAACAAAAAGAAGAATCATGCAACAAAACTAGAGGGTTCAAAGTTCCAATTCTAGGTAAAGGTATTTTAATATTGTAATGATTTGGGTTCACCCAAAATTTGTAATGATACATGTAACCATTATAGATAGAGTGATTAAAGTCATATTTGACCTTGATAAAGAGTGTCTCCTTATGCATGGTGTACATTTTTTAGGTGTTTTTGATTAGTTGACCAGCTAGATGACTATAAAATCCTTGTAAATATTTTACAAGGTATCTTCTTAGAAAAATAAAGGAAATGTATGGGTATACTCATGAATTACTAAGTAGACTCATTTAATATTCTATAACTATATATAAATTTTTTGAATGAATGTGTAGAGCCCAACTTGCTTGTGTATTCGAGAAAACCTAGTCTTTTGAGGTGTGTTGATTAATGCATCACCTTGGTTTTAGTTATTACATATTTTGTATGAATTAAGATATTTTGTTTGCAAAATGGATAAAGGCACCGATATGTTACTAGTTTTTCTTCTCCATCATCCCAACACACTCAACACATTGATTCAAAATTTATCCAATTTTATTAGTTTTGGTGTGTTCCAACTTCTATGTTCGAATGCATGATAACATAAGTGGTTATCATAAAAAACATTCTCACACCCATATGGTAGATCATATGTTTTAATAAGGTGCTTAACCTTGAGTTACCCAAACCTGCATATAGGCACAAAGTGATTACCAAAATAGGGGTGCAACATGCAATGGGCATGGTTTGTGTCAGGGTGAGTTGTGCTTCTACAATAATATCTATTCCAACACCTTAGAGAAACCCCCTTGATCTTGCAGAGCTAGAAGTGAAGTAAGTCTTACTCACCTCAACAATTAGCCTTAAGTTACCTAACCTAAAGATAGGTTTTTGGTAACCTTCCTAGGTTTGACACCCCTGACACTTAACACTTGAGAGATTATTAGACCTTAGAGATTCGGGGTCTACAACTCATATCACCAATAGGCCTTACAATCCCCTCCCAATAAATTAGGCTTCTTCTTAAAAGGTTTTAAAGAGGTGGGGATTAAGAATTCATAGATGTGTAGCATCCTACCATGTGGCTATAATCTCATCATATTGATTCTATTGGAATCTAACCTAGTCTAACTCACATCTCTAAGTACCTAGTGTCCAATGTAACAATATGTAAATAGGATCCAAAGCCAACTTCTTGGTTACATTTATGTTAATGTGCCCCAATCTAAAAAAATAGTATATATGCCTTCAAATTTGCAATGTGAAAAATATCATGCATATGATACAAGCCAAAGGTAGACTAGTAAGTAGCCTTTCCCACCCCAAAATATTGAATGATCCCACAAAATGTGCATGATTAGAACATTTTCTATTATAAATTAGGATCTTAAGAGGTCATGGTCTCAAAAATTATTTATTGCTAAGTGATATACATCAATCCACTTGTCATTGACATACTATTCAAGTAATCCTATGCCTAGATTGTAAATTTTGTCAAATCAAGAACACTTGTTGCTCCATATGGTATAGCATTATAGGGCCATGGATGACCTTGTTGTTGTTCATATCCAAACCCAAAAGATGTCATGTATGGTTGATCGTATAATGCTTGAAAATATTTCATAACCAAAGAAATATGGTGCTTGTCGTTTGTTGTTATATAGAAACTACAACAAGTAGAGATAATCCTCCACTCAAAATATTGGTCTATCATATAGATATGTAATATGGGGGTCTATCATATAGATATGTAATATGTACCCCAAAGATAATCTATTTATTTATCTCATCACCTAAAATAAAATTATAAATTGTGTTGGAGTAGAGCTAAGTTCCCAACACCTATTGCAAAGTAGTCCAAAGTGTCAATGTGTAGCCAAGATCTTGGTTTGAGATGAAACTCTATGTATATGCAATGTAAGCTTTAGTTTAAGCATCTAGATAGACTTAGATAGACTTATGTAGATTTGGTTAATGCATAATCTAGATAGACTTAGATAGACTTATGAAGATTTGGTTAATGCATAACCTAAGATCTTGGATCTTGGTTAATGCATAACCTAAGATCTTAGATCTTGGTTAATGCATAACCTAAGATCTTGGTTTGAGATGAAACTCTATATATATGCAATGTAAGCTTTAGTTTAAGCATCTAGATAGACTTATGTAGATTTGGTTAATGCATAATCTAGATAGATAGACTTAGATAGACTTATGAAGATTTGGTTAGTGCATAACCTAAGATCTTGGATCTTGGTTAATGCATAACCGATCTTGGTTTGAGATGAAACTCTATATATATGCAATGTAAGCTTTAGTTTAAGCATCTAAGGTTAATGCATAACCTATCTAGATAGACTTATGTAGATTTGGTTAATGCATAATCTAGATAGACTTAGATAGACTTATGAAGATTATAGTCTTGTATCTTGTATTGAGAGCTATGTGTCAACATTAATCTTATGTTTGATTGTATTACAATGATTTGAAATATGTTTGATTGTATTACAATGATTTGAAATACTTAAGCGCCTATGACTCACATTTAATAGAGATTTTGCCTACAAGAAATTTTCCCACATTACTTCTTGCATGTCCCATTTCAGAATTCATCACTTAAGAGATCATGTAGAAATCTTGGTTATCCTTACGTCGTCCAATCTTTACGAGTAAGAAAATTAAATGACCAATACAATCATATATCGATAGCCGTCAAATTTGGGAATCATTAGATAGCACGCCATTTTATTTAACTACCTATCTTCACAGGTATAAACTGTATGCTTAACTGGGAAGTTTCCTCAATTTTGTCTTTTTATCTTTTATAAATTTGTTTCAAAGCAATAAATATTTAAGATTCGAACTTGATTGAAGGAGTCGGAAACATTGCTTGGTCATTTATCTTTGGGAAACGAAAGTTGGAGTAATTAAATATTAGTACGACCAAGCTACTGTATCATTTTAGCTAATTTTGGCTTCATACTGCTGTCGTTACGACATTTAGGCTAGATAAGTGACAAGCCCTGTTACAAGACACCCAAGCCTTTATCTAGAAGTACAAGACTGACTTCAAATGTGGGAAAATGTTATCGAATTTCAGTACAAAAATTAATACATCTGTCGGAACGTGTAAAAAGATTTGGTGGACGCACATGATTACATTAACACAGAAGATGAAGTAGACAGTGACAAATTCATTGGGCAAAGCGTGTGGTCAGGTCAGCAAACAGAAAGTGCAGTCGGCAAAACCGTCCCTGGGATCCCTTCCGCTCGCTTCTGCCTCAACATGCGCTCTACACGCCCACCACACCTGAAGTCTGTCAGGCAAACTAGACCTGTTGTCGCAAGTGCCAACTATTTCAGCATAAGCAAGTGAATGCAAATCTACAAGACTTGAATTTTGTACGCCCTATTATAGAATCACCAAGTCATTGCATTGCTTCTTTAATCCATGAGATCTATATGAAAGAACGGTTAGGCATCCTATAAGAAATAAAACACTGTAATACTACAACAGAAACCAGGGAGATTAAAAGAAGCCCCATATAGAAACAAAGGGGTTTAAAAGAAGCCCAATATAGAAACATGTTTAGAATCAGACAGATATATGAAATAACAGTTACGCGTCCTATAGGAAATGAAACACATGAGTACTGAAACAGAGTGCTTTAAAAGAAGCCCAATCTAGAAACAGAGGATGAATGAAATAATCAGAAACATGTTCAGAATCAGACAGATATATGAAATAACAGTTAGGCGTCCTATAAGAAATAAAACACAGTAGTATAACAATGTTCACAGGCCCAACAATCTTTACAAGTGGTAGGAAGGCCAGCAATCGCCACAGGCAGGCAACACACTCCCAACAATCCTCACAGGCCCAACAATCCCAACAGGCCTCACAAGCCCAACAGTACCAACAGGCACAACACTCCCAACAGACCCAACAGGCCTCACAAACCTAACACTCCCAACAGGTCTTACAGCTCAACAATCCCAACAATCCTCAGAGACACAATCCCAATAGGCCCAACAGGCCTCACAAACCTAACACTCCCAACAGATCTTACAACTCAACAATCCCAACAATCCTCAGAGGAACAATCCCCACAGGCCTCACAGGCCTCACAAACCTAAAACTCCCAACAGATCTTAACAATCCCAACAAACCTCAGAGGCACAATCCCAACAGGCCTCACAGGCCCGATAGACCCAACAAACCCAACAGGCCTCATGGGCTTCAAAAGTCTAACACTCCCATCAAACCCAACAGGCCTCACAGACTTCACAAGCCCAACACTCCCCTCACACTCCCCTCACAGGCACAATCCTAACAGGCCTCACAGGCTCTACAATCCAACAGGCTCAACAGACCCAATAGGGCTCACAGGCCCAACAATCCTAGCAGGCCAACACTCCCAAAAATCCCAGCAGGTCTTAAAAGCCCAACAATCCTAGCAGGCCAACACTCCCAAAAAGCCCAGCAGGCCTTAAAAGCCCAACACTCACAACAGGCTCAATAATCCCAACAAGCCCAACAATCCTAACAGGACTCACATGCCCTACAATCCAACAGGCCCAATAGACACAATGGGGCCTACAATCCAACAGGCCCAATAGACACAATAGGGCTCACAGGCCCAACAATCCCAGCAGGCCAACACTCGCAACAGGCCCAGCAGGCCTTAAAAGCACAACAGGCTCAACAATCCCAACAAGCCTCACAGTCCCAACAATCCCAACAAGCTCAACAATCCCAAGAGGCCCCTCACAGGCCCAACAAACCCCCAACAGGCCTAACAAGCCTCACAGGCACAATCCCAACAGGTCCAACAATCCTCAATCTTACAGTCCCAAAAATCCCAACAGACCCAACAATCCTCATAGATCTTACAGTCCCAAAAATCCTAACAATCCCAAGAGGTCCCTCACAGGCCCAACAAACCCCCAACAGGCCTAACAAGCCTCACAGGCACAATCCCAACAGGCCCAACAATCCTCAATCTTACAGTCCCAAAAATCCCAACAGACCCAACAATCCTCATAGATCTTACAGTCCCAAAAATCCAACGAGCTCAACAATCCCAAGAGGCCCCTCACAGGCCCAACAAACCCCCAACAGGCCTAACAAGCCTCAAAGGCACAATCCCAACAGGCCCAACAATCCTCAATCTTACAGTCCCAAAAATCCCAACAGACCCAACAATCCTCATAGATCTTACAGTCCCAAAAATCCTAACAAGCCTCACAGGCACAATCCCAACAGGCCCAACAATCCTCAATCTTACAGTCCCAAAAATCCCAACAGACCCAACAATCCTCATAGATCTTACAGTCCCAAAAATCCAAACAGGCCCAACAAACAATCCCCAACAATCCTCAATCTTACAGTCCCAAAAATCCCAACAGACCCAACAATCCTCATAAATCTTACAGTCCCAAAAATCCAAACAGACCCAACAAACTTAACAGGCACAATCCCCAACAATCCTCACAGGCCCAACAATCCCAACAATCCTCACATGCCTCAGTCCCAACAGGAACAGAGCCAACAGGCCTCACAGACCCAACAATCCTCACACGCCTCACAGTCCCACCAGGCCCAACAGACCTCACAGGCTCAACAGCCCCAACAGACCCAACAGGTCTCACAGGCCCAACAATCCCAACAGGCTAAACACTCCCAAAAATCTGCACAGACGCAATCCCAACAGGCCCAACAATCAGCACAGGCACAATCCCAACAGACCCAACAGGCCTCACAGGCCCAACAATCTGCACAGACACAATCCCAACAATCTTCAGTCAGTTGGAGGCATTGTTGTAGGCCCAATTTTCACAATGGCGAATGCATATGATTATAGGCAAACAGCAAAAATAAAGAAATAAAAGGCCATGAGTGGCTTACCATCCATTATTAGTTTCGTACAACCGTGAGAATGGGCTCCAATCTCAGAGCTCTTAGAGCTTTTCCTGGGGTTAGAATGAACGACAAAGCAAAACAAATTACATCATCATCTGACAAAGGAATGAAAAGGAACAAGCTAAACAGGAAGAGATTATGGAAAACATATACCTATATCTTCAGGTGTTATACTTGAACTGTGTTCGAATTCCACAACCCTTTCTGCAACGAATTTAACATTAGTAATTCCTGTCAGACTTTGTCTCAGTCCATTGATCTGTGCTTCCTGCCTGGACCTGTTGTACATATTCGCAAGATTGAAACGAGCCATTTGAGACATTGATATGGTATTGTTGGAAATCTCACCTCTCCAAAATGCAGATCGTTTCTATATCTCAAACAAATACAGCAAAATCTCGCCTTGATGAAAATGGAGGATTGGGTGTTAATTTATAAACATAGGAAGCATTAAATGATCAAAAGCAGGTGGAGAATTCTAACTTAGCTGTTCATGACACGTGTGATCAATACAGCTTGCAGGTTTCTTCAATTCTACCCTGTTTCCGGTGGTTTTTGAGTTAAAGTGGCAGGGGTCTGTGCCTATCTTCTGGAGACCCACTTAATGCCATGCCCCTTTTGGGAGCTGTCTCCCAGTGTACATACCATGTCTACCCGTGGAAACATAATTTTGATATTCTCTTAAATTGTTTCCCTATAACCATTATTTGACAATTTGAATTAGTATAAAAATCTTATAAATTGATTTTCAGTGTTGCAAATTTGATTTTAATTATTGTGGTTTAGTGTAGATCGTTTCTATATCTAAAATAAATGCTAGTTTTAAAACACGGTAAAAGTAAAGACAATCCCCTTTCCAATCCCTACATGGTAAAAAGCAGTCTCAGTTTTTCTCCATGAACAAATGCAATGCCCGTCGGAGACAATGACATCCACAGATTTATTTGCACCAGAGGTAATTTTGCCAACTGTTACGCATTATTTTTCATCGGATCGAACCTCTCCGCACTACCGCCTGTTCCGCTGTTCATTGCCTTTTCCCAAGTCTGTAAATCGTCGTTAAGCATGAAATGTGCCGTGTGCACCGGATTATTGTACTGTTAATCATACAATTTTTTAGTACCTTGTTTTCAGATGAACAGGAATATGGAATATTCAGGTGTAAGAAAAATACTGCAAAAGTACTACCTATTCTATTATTATCTTTTTCTGTTTCCCATGTTGGCGTAGAGACCGACCAAACAAAAAACACTTAATGACAAATCTTTTTGGTCAGATCTTTCCCTTGTACGTACCTCATCATTATGAAATAAAAGCTTTAAAGTTTTAGTTTGTTATTATAATGATGGCATACTTCAATCAATTGAAAAGAAAGTTTTTTTTAATTAATATCATCCTAACATTCCTTTTTAAGTAATCAAATAAATTTAAAATTTAAATTATTTGAATTGTGATTCATCGATAAGATTTATTTTTATTCTTTATTTTTAATTTTTATTAATGATTAATAAATGGTTATTTTACATATTTGTTTAATTGATAAAATTTTAATTAATTGTGGTTTCATGTCTATATTTTATTTGTTTTTCTATTTAAAGATTGTTTCATGTTAATATGATCATAAGTTTATTCTTTATGTATTGTATAATTGTATGTTGAGCATAAATAATTGGTGAGTTGTTAATTTGGCTTATTTGATAGTTTGACCATTTTTACTTATCTTTTAGGGTTCAATTAAGATTTTTCCTCATTGATAAAGAAGGTATTTGAATATCAAATTCATCACCTCGATACAATTCATTTTCTTTAGAATGCAAAATTCTAAGTCTTCACACCTTCTTAGCATTCCAAAGAAAATGAAACATAGTTAATATTTGCTTTTACAAAGCTTAGAAGATTGTCCCACCACATTAAATTGTAAGAAAATATAATATCAAATTATAGAATATTGATGAAGTTGAGTGATGCTAATGAAGTCAAACTGTTAATGTGGGTAGAGTTGAACTTTCATTGCTAAAGATCAAGTTACTACTAAAATTATCCAAATTTATGATGAAAATAATAGATAATTATTGATGAAGTCAAACTGGTAATGTTGATGGAGTTAAACTTTCATTGCTAAAGAACAAGTTGCTACTAAAATTATCCAAATTTATGATGAAAATAATCGATAATTTTTTATGAAGTCATCAAACTACTAATGTTGATGGAGTTGAACTTTTGTTGCTAAAGATCAAATTGCTACTAAAATTATCCAAATTTATGATGAAAGTAATGGATAATTATTGATGAAGTCATATACTACTAAAGTCATTGGAGATTTGGGCACAACTATGTTTAGAAAGATATTTTATAGGTTTTTATTTAGTAACTAGTAACTTATTTTAGATCAATTTAGTCATTGTTTTTATGAGATGTTTTATAATATTTTTAGTAGCTATTTATAAGAGGTTAATTGACTATTTTTGGATGTTTATTTTAAATATTGTTTTTGTCTTTAATCATCTAGTTGGAAAACTAAATGAAAGATGCTTAGTTAGCTACTTTATTCTTGTTCTTTTTAGTCATTTATAAACTTTGTAATAATTTCCCAATAGTTGATTATTTGTATGATGAGAAATTTAGAAGAATATAAATTAGTTTATAACTATAAAGAATCTAGTGAAGGAAGTTTGTCAAGTTTGTAATAAAATTCATATACTTTCAATGAAGAATACAAATTATTTTTCAATGTATGATTTTAAAGTAGCTTGTATCTCATAATTTTATAATATAATGTTTCGTAAGTAATTAGAAAATTCTTGAAAATGATATGCAATTGACCCTTAGTATTTAATATATCCATTATTGTGTTAGGTCACTATCATTAGATTTATAAATGTTTACTATAACGTATGAAAATGTGTATCTTAGTTATAAATTTATTGATCATATATTACTTATTTTTTATAGTTTATAGTACTCAACTAAAAGAGGATTAATAGGGATCAACTTAGGCATTACATAAAATAAGTAATTAGTTGAAAAATTACATATAAAATGATTTATAAATAGATGGACATAAATACTTAAATCTTTCAAAGATGTTATGCTACACAAAGTTTTTATTTTGCACAAAAAATATAAAATAATCTTAAAGAAATGGTTTTCATGATATGCATTAGATTAGTTCATGTAATCCTTATATATTAAGGTTATTCAAAATTTATTGTCCTAACTAACATGGTATCTATATCTGGTAGAGATGGATACAAATAATTCCAAACCATCCTTAGGACTTAGTCTACTCTACTAGGTACCTACCTTATACAGTATTTTTCTCAAGAGTACATATGGTTTCAATCTTCAATATGTTAGTGAATGGTCTTAATTGTGATAAGATTTCTCTAATACTAATATGCTTATAATTGAAATGGAATAAATGATATTTTTTCTAAGCATTTTAAAATGGTTTTATACAACGCTGCCGGTCACGTTAAAATTTTTACCAGGTGCACTGCAGTTTATATGGGATCGTGCTACCCGATTCCTGCAGTCTAAAAAAAAAATTAAAAAAAATGGTTTTATACACTTTATATAACTTAGATAGAATGAAGAAACACAAATTTTATCCAAACGAAATGACCCATGCTTAATATTTAGATAATATAATTGCACAGAAACCCTATTTAATAAACTTTACAAGACAAGTAGAAAACATGAAATCCTTAGATGGAATTACATACATTATAACTCAAAGATACTCTTACCTTAAACATTATTTAAATGAAGCCCAAGACCTCAAATCTCATATCTACCCAAGGAAAGTGAAATAAATGCCTCAAAGAAAATCCCTAAATTATGGGAATTTGGACATGATAATGAGACTCCTCACCTACCTTGGATTCTCAAAAATATGTATACTAGAAAATGGAAGACCAAACCAAATGTAAGAAAACCTTTAACTAGGAGGGAGAATAGTTGTTCCTTAAGTCATAATTCAAATATTAACGTTTTCTTAATAAGCTCACAATCATTGCTCCCAAAATCTCCTTGATTGCATGGTAAGGAAATGAAGTATATATGAAGAATTCATACAAATTAAAGTAAATTGACTAAATTTACTTCCTAAAAGTTAAAAAAAATACAAAGGTAAATGTAGGTATCAAGTTGTGTATTGTAGTAGTTAGTGTTGGGAAATTTTATATTGCACTAATCATATGAATCCAAACATAAATTTATAAAAGCGAACTTGACAATAATACATGTATATAAGAATCTAAAAGACAAAGATTTTGTGTGCCTCTAAGTTATTGATTAAGTAGGGTTGGTAGAATGAACTATTTGTGAAAAAATGTAAGCCCTTCTTTTCACTTTTTTTTAAAACAAAATATTTTCTTTACACTTTAGTTAATGTTTTTTAAATCTAACTATAGACTATAAAAAAAAATTGATCATTTTGTGTGGAGAAAATGACTTTACTCATTGTTATAAGCCCCACATAAAATCTTTTCAATTAGATGTTAGGGTTAGAGATGGAAAATCTAACAATTAAATGCAGATTTAATAAACAAAACAGAGAAACTAAAACATGCACAGAATAAATCATAACACAAAATTTAACGTGGTTCACCCAATCTGGGCTACATCCACCAAACCACAGCCATCCAATACTTTTATTATCCAGTGAAAAACCTATTACAATCTTGCGAATAATCACGTTTTTCATCATACAGTAATACCCATCTGAACCCCTTTTTACCAAGCTTAGAAGCTTCTAGATTTTTTGGGTTCTACAAAATCGTATTTTTCTTTTTCCATTAATTTTTCCCTTTTTTAGTGATCACGCAAAAAAGTAGGAAGAAAATTTTTCTCGGGGGCTGCTGCCCCCGAACCCTTGCTCGGGGCTCGACCCGGCCCTGAACCCCGGCAAGGATAGGGGCAAGGGTGTACAGTATACCATGGGCTATACAGTATAGCATGTTCAGTCGCCACATACCAACAATCTCCCACTTGGACACTGATCAGGCTCCATACCAACACAATCTTCCACTTGGAGACTGATCCTGGATGACACTGCTGCAATTACAGCTCCCACTGGAAATAAGTACCTTGGACCCTGCTGCTCTGTTATACTTGAATTCAACCTTGAAGACCAACCGAAGCTGAAGAGGAGCTCAACTTCTCCCTTGGCACCGCCTTCGTAAACATATATGCTGGATTTACATTTGTATGTATCTTGTCCAACTTGACCTGTCCATCCTCCAACACTGACCGAATGAAATGATATCTCAACTGTATGTGTTTTATTTTAGAATGCAAGGAAGAATTCTTTGCAAGATGTATAACACTCTGACTGTCTGTAAACAAATAATTTCCAACCTGTTGTTTTCCCAACTCATCCATGAAAAGTTGCAGCCATATCATCTCCTTTGCCGCCTCTGTTGCAGCAACATACTCTGCCTCTGTGGTGGATAAAGCAACCACCTTTTGCAGTCGAGAAATCCAACTCACTGTTGTCCCACCAACTGTAAATACATAACATGTGGTACTCTACCTGGTATCTATATCCCCTGCTAAATCTGAGTCAACATAGCCTTTTAAATTAGTATTAGAGCCCCCAAAACATAAACAATTATTGGATGTACCTCTCAAATACCTGAGAATCCATTTTACTGCATTCCAATGCTCAACTCCGGGATGACTCAAATACCTGCTAACAACTCCTACAACATGTGCAATATCCGGTCTAGTGCATACCATGGAATACATTAAACTACCTACAGCTGAAGCATATGGTACCTTAGACATTTTTTCTTCCTCCTCATGTGTCTTTGGACACATATCCTTAGTCAATTTAACATGACTAGGCAAAGGTGTGCTGACAGCTTTTGCATTCTCCATATGAAATCTCTGCAACACCTTTTCAACATAATTAGCCTGAGATAAAAACAATTTTCTATTTTTCCTATCTCTACAATTTTCATACCAAGGATTTGTTTTGCTGCCCCCAAATCCTTCATAGCAAAAGACTTTGCTAACTGTTGTTTCAACTCTCTTATGTGGTCCATGTTAGACCCAGCTACAAGCATATCATCAACATATAAACACAAAATAATGTAGCTATCATTATCCAACCTCTTAAAATAAACACAATGGTCAGAATTACACCGATTGTAGCCTTGCTCAGCCATAAAACTGTCAAATTTCAAGTACCATTGCCGAGGTGCTTGCTTCAAGCCATATAAACTTTTCTTCAATCTGCACACTAGTTTCTCCTTACCTTTGACCTCAAATCCTTGTGGCTTGTTCCATATATATTTCCTCTTCCAAATCACCATGGAGAAAGGCTGTTTTTAACATCAAGTTGTTCTAAATGCAAATCTTCAATAGCCACAATACTTAAAACAATACGAATAGAAGTCATTTTAACAACAGGAGAAAAAATCTCATCAAAATCAATACCCTTTTTCTGTGCAAATCCTTTTACAACTAATCTGGCTTTAAATCTTTTCTTACCTCCATCCTCCTCTTTCAGCCTGTAATCTATTTGTTTGGTAAAGCCTTTTTACTGCAGAACTTGCATAAATCTTGAAATACGATTTTCCAACAAGGAGTCCATTTCTTCTTTCATTCCATGCTCCCACTGAACCTTGGTATCCACCTGCATAGCTTCATCATAATATTCTGGTTCACCAGCATCAGTTAACAGAATAGTATACAAAGAGGGAGAGAATCTTTCAGGAGGTCTACTTAACCTTGAAGATCGTCTAACATGAGTTTGTGGTATTTGTTGATGTTGTTGTTGCCTAGCATGAGGAACCACTGAAACATCATTGTTTGGAGTATCATCCAACACTACATAATCTTTTTCTTTCTTCTCATGTTGAAGCAATAGATCTTTGTACAACACTTTTCTCATTGAATATGAGCATCCCTACTTCTCACAATTTTCTAATTTTCAAATCCCAAAGCCTATAACCAATTCATCAATGCCATATCCAACAAATATACATTTATTTGATTTTGCATAAAGCTTGGTTCTATTTTCAGAATCTACATGTGCAAATGCTTCACAACCGAAGGTTTTGAGAAAAGAATAACTCACCTTCTTACCTTTCCATGCTTCCTCTGGAATACCACAACCAAAAGGATTAGAGGGACCTCTATTAATTAAATAAA
>VDFB02349710.1:0-16477 GCA_007258455.2 Sequoia sempervirens
AGATTTGCCTCTATAGACATAGATTTTCCTATTCTTTGATCTATTATTAGGATCTATGACAATTGCACGTGTATGAAATGCTTAAATAAAAACAACAATAATAAAGTGATGAAAATAACAGCAGAGAGAAGACAAGAACACGAGTTGATAATGGAGTTCGCCAATATGCTTACATCTTTGGGTCCCTCTCCAATAGAGTGATTGATCCTTGATTATTCTCCAACTGACTAACCAACCACCAGAGGAGAGAAAGGGGTGCCACATGGCACCCATCCATTGGGCCATGTCACACCTTTCCATTCGCCGAATGAAGACACGTGTTGAAACCTGATTCGTCCAACTCAACACCAAATGTTGACTTTCCTGCCCAGTCGCATGCCATGTGTTAGGGTCTGATTCATGCACGCCAATGTACATCTTGACACGTCAGCATGCTGACATCAACAATGGTACCCTAGTCAACCTTGTTACCTGCAAACATTGACTAGGTGTATCTTTCGCATATGAGCTCTGTTTGAGGCGAAACGAGCGGCATTGGAATCGTCTCATTGAGCTATTTGATTTGACACCATTTTTGACCAATTACAAAACAATCAATTTTTTTCCCTTGCATCCTACCTCTAGTACCCCTATTTTGACTCAACTTTGGCTAAGCATATCTTGAGCGTACGAACTCCTTTTGACTCTGTTCAAGTTGTGTTTGGTTCATTTTTTTGAGCACTTCGACATGGTGATGATTTCTGGAGCATATGGAACACTTCAATTTTTGATGAAAAGTATCCACTTGGATCATTCTCTGTGAGGGGTATCTAGATGTCAAAAGTTGAAGTAGAGTTTCCTTTGTAGTGGCGAAGTCGCTCGTTTGCAAAATAGATCTGCTTGTTTGGAGCATATCCACCTCTATGCAAAAAATTGCAAGCAAAAATCTCACCAAAAACTAGGAAATAATGTTAGTGAACCTATGATGTGGGTCCCATTGGGCATGCCAAAATGTGTGTAGTGAAAATGTGCTTTAAAAATAAAGAGATGCAATACAAACCCAACAAAAACACAAAATAATGCAACAATCAATATTAGGGCAAAAAAAGCTCAAACCTACTCAAAATTTGATGAAGACCCATTATGTCAAAGCTCTCATTGTGTAGATTTCCCTAGTGTAATCAGATTCAATGTGTGCTCAACAAAATTTCAGCAGCATAATGGTATCAATTTTATCAAAAGATTTTGGATTATCAAAAATGGTTGTGTTATTCCTTGTTGAGAGAATGAATTGGATGGAAGGCTAGGATTGCAAGTTGGGAGATCAAGGGATGGAAATGGTTGAGACATCTCAACTCATGAGGATATTTAAGAGATTTGACCTCTCAAGGCCTAAGATGGTGACAAGTGTCACCATGTGGAGGCTTGAGAGGGAGATTGGTACTTGGATAGTACCTTGGGAGATGGGGAAGATCTTCCTCATAAAGGCCTTTCTTGTCCCACCTTCCAAGATGATGAGATGGAGGGGAATAAAGGAATTTTAAATTCCTTGGATGTACTTTGGGGAAAGGGCCCATGTGGGGTTACTTTCCCAAAAGAGGAAAACCTTTAAGGCTAAATAGACAAGGTGGATGGCAATAAATGGAAAGGGGGTTATCCTTTTCTTAACTAGGGGATTAGGAATGTACAAATGCTTAAAGAGTGGATTAGGTGGGGGTTAGACTTAATGAAGAAATGATTATGAGGCAAGTGGGAAAACTTGGAAGATGTGACACCTCTTAATCAAGGATTAAGTGTGTGCACATCATTCATGGGTGAACTAGGATTAAGATGAGGGGATAATGACAGATGATGTGAGATGTGACAAGGGGAGAGAGAAAAAGGGGAATTAAATGATTTATTTAATTTCAAAGAGGAAATGGGATGATTAAATTAAATAAATAAAGATAAGGTAAATAGTTAATAAATTAATTACCTTAAGACCTTAGCAAAGTAAAGGGGTAATTTGACAACATTAATTAAATAATTAGAACATTATTTAATTAATGTAGATAGGAGGGAATTAGATGAAGTGACATGGTAAAATTGACCAAACATAAATGGTTAATTTTAGGTGTCTACACAATGAATTATGGGCATTCTCTGGTAGACTATTGCGAAAAGATAAAGTAATTGTTGAAGCCTTGAGATTCCTACTTGAAGAATTTTGGAAGAATAACACAAGGTCTCTCCCAATCAAAGAGATGTTTGAAGAAGGAGGATTGGTAGTCAAATCCGTGATCCACATTCGAAGATTTTTTGGATATGACTCAAACACATTTTTTTCCAAAATATAAGAGATATATCCTCAAATTAAAATTAGTCAAAGATATTTTAAAATGGTAAATCTTTTTTATGTCAAAATAAATCACACATAAATTGTTGTAGAGCGCATATTGAATTTTATAATCTTATGATGTTTATCAACATATATTGTAGATTTGCATACTAATAATATTTTGTAGGAATGTAACATAAGGGCTCCACCTAGATGTCAAGGGATTTCATATCTAGCATTTTATGTGAAAGAGTGGATGGTCAAATTTTTTCCAAGAACTTTTGCTTGGATGGAATGTATGTTCATTGTGGTGGCTTGCAATATTTTCCAATTTGTGAACATATGAATAGTACACATATAATTGGAAACGAACTAGTGGAATTTGGAAAATATAAGATAGTGGTCTACAGTCTAAAAGATGGCAAAGAAGCTAAAATGTGTGAATTGGTTAGTGAAAATATTTTAGTGTATTATTTTATGGGATTTTTTTTTTTAGAATATTGTGTATGTATATGCAAGGAATACCCATAGAGCTTGATGGTTGAACTCAAAATTCAAGTTATGGAAGGACATGTTTCCACTTCATACCATCATTTTAGTTATTGACTTTCTAGAGAACTACACACTATAGCTACAAAACAAGGTGAATCACAGTATTACAACTCCATAGAGGTTTCTATATTTGTGCATATAGCATTCATTCATTTAGGTGATAATACAAAGGATGATAGGAATATATTGAGGGAGTATCATTTTTACATTAGCAATGATCACACACATTCTACACAGATTGTGTAAGGTTTCTTTCAGATGTTCTACCGTGATTTGGCTAGCAAGGGCATATCATTCTATTAGCATATCATATGGTCAGAAAATTATGCATCACAATTCAAGGATTCTTGAATGTTTTATTGATTGAGAAGGATGCATAAGATCACTAGTGTTTAGCATATGTGGAATTTCTCTAAGGCAGGGCATGGAAAGAGGGAGCATGATGGTGTAGGAGCATGTATTAAAAGAGCTTTAACACAAGAAGAGTTAAAGTACAAAGACAATGCAAAGTTGAAAAATGTGAAATCTATCGTCAAGTGGTGTAATGCTATGATAGATCCAAGTAATGAAGGTAAGTTTTTAATTTGTATATTTTTTTGGTTGGTAGATGATACTAACATTGAAAAATATGAGGATTGTTGTACATTGACAGGATCGAGTGAGCTACACTCTTTTAGAAGCTCTAATGTAGGTTCATGGAGTATCTACATGCGATGAATGTATGCTTTTATTCTTCATGTACATGTGAAGTCTGGAATGAGTGTGATTCAAAGGAGTGGATGGATGAATAGTGTACAATACCTCTAAGCCCACTTCAAACATATCAAGTCTTGACAACACTACAACTCACAAAGATGGAAGCATCAATTGACTTTGATCATATGTCAGATCTAGTCCAATCGAGTAAATTATCCACATGCAAATTTAATAAAATTCAATGTTTTATCTTAATTTTTTAGTAAATTCATCTCATTTAAGGCACATATCATTAAAAGACATGGTTATCCAATTATTGTAGCTAAAGACAATGAAGAAGGAATAGATTATTATTTGTGTCATTGTGTTGAGGAAAAAATAAATTGGAAGTCCCTATTATTGTTGGAGAAAATATTAAGTACCCAACAAGATCAATGGTTGTTACTGGAACATGGCTTAGAAAGTACCCAGTTAAGAAGTCTAATCTATGGTTGTTTGAGGACTTTGAGACACAAGAAGATTCTTCATTATTCTAACCTTGGTGTGGCATCAAAAGTTTATTTGATGAAATATGGGGTAAACCATTGAACAGGAACCTGTGGAAGGGTCATGAGTCTAACCACAAGGAATTACTTGACACAATAAAGAGTAAAGCAGATCCAAATGGTATATTGGATTAACTGTCAATTGAAAAAAATTGTAATGTCAATCTTATTTGTATATATGTACATATCATTTGTATATTTGTACAAGTAATATTTAATAAAATCTATAAAAAATATTTGTGTAATATTAAAATTATACATCCTACAATGTTTTTTTTTTTTTAGATAAAAGGAAAGATATGCCTATAATATATTAATTATATAAAATATGTACATACTGATATAACATAAAAATATATCTTGGTAAACCAAAACTCTACTCAACAGATTAACTATCTAAATGTCTTCTTGTAAAAACAAAATTCTATCTAACCTCTACCCAAATGCCATAGCATGCCCAAATACAGACATTTGTGTTGTTGAAAAACAAATTAACTAGCTTATACAATTTATAATCCTTCCATTCTTGAATTACATTAGCAAAACTAAAAACCTAGACAAAGCTAAACCAAAATGTATCAACAAAAACTTAACTTTGTTCAAGAACTAATCTTCTTCCATTCGCACCACATAATTTTCACCCAAACTTTTCATGTAGTCAACTCGTTCTTCTTCCCAATCTATGTTCAAATATTGCACTTTTCTCTTATGCCCATACACACGATTTCCATGATCTTTTACATTTGGAGATGAATGGGAACCTGCCATAAAGAAAACATGGTTTTCCATGAGCAACTGGTCCATTTGTGAATTTGGGATAAGCAACACACAATCATGCAAATGGAGGAAAGAAATGGAGAAGAATTTATGTTTAAACCTCGCCTCCATATTTGGACAAATAAACTGAGAATACTTGTTCAAAGCTTTCAAAAAGATATTTTTGTTATCATATTCAAAAGCTAGCTTAACCCCATCATATGTTTCTTGAAAACCTTGGTGTTGTGTGAGAAATTTCCTAGGAAAAAGCCCCCCTATGTACACTTTTCCCTCAAAAAGATTGTAATTTTGCACAGCCAATTGCAAAGCATCTTCTTGTAGAAATTGTTCTTTCACAAATTTCTCTGCTATTTTCTCAACATCCCCTAATGATTGACAAAAATCCATTAAATTTGAAAGGAAATTTGACAACACCTAAGACGGCTGAATAATTCTCCTTGCTTTGGGGCTAATAACATGAAAACCAATGATTAAGTGCATAGAATCCTCAACCCTTTGGCAGTTTAACTTGAACAATACTACTAATTCTCCCACTTATGCGATTTCAACCGCACTCGAATATTCCATGGCTAGTAGGCCATTGTAGCTCGACCACTGACACTTGTAACTAGACCCGCTTCGGCCTCTACCAATTTTCTTCTAGAAGTTTCCACTTCATCTCACCCAATAGATAATGTGACAAATGAAAATTGGAGGGTAATGTAGCTTAAATAAAAAATCCCCCATTCGACCACATAAACTTTAATGAAAACTTTTATCACCAACATTATTACTAAAACCCTAAAATCTATGGCCTCTAGATTTGGCATGCTTCTTGGTTGAAGGTTGTTCATGCTAGAAATCCCTTTCTGCAAAATCATTTCTACTCCCTCACTTGAAAAATGGAGAAACGAACCCTTTTCTTATCATAATTAAGATAGTACCTGCAAACAACACATGTTGGCTCAAAACCGATGACAAATTTTCCACATGGAGGAAGGCTAGTCTTTGTTTGCATGTGACACAATTTTCCAAGCTACACAATTTACATTTTATAATCTCTGCCAACCAATGCATAATATATCCTCTTCCAATGTGTGCATATTACAACCTCCACCATACCAAATCATCATGGTTTGTAAGTCCTATTTATGTGTGATGGGGCTTACTTACAATCATTACATAATAGATATACCTTGTTAACTGATCATGGTTACTATTGCACTCCCTTTTTATTGGCATGAGATAAATATGCAGATTTTGCAAGAACTTCATTTGTTCCTATAGCCTAAACAAGATTTAATATATCCTATTGTGCAATTTATTCTAGATGAGCATAATCTTGAATATGACTAATATCTTGAGCTAAATAAACTTCTTGGTTATTGCACCCCATATTTTCCAAGCAATCTGCTAATTTGTTACCTTCGCGATATGTATGAGTGATCCGATAATTTTGAAAATTCTCCATCAAACCCCAAGCTCTTTCAAGAACATATTACAAATTCCAATTTTGAATTCTTTTTTACTTTGCAAGCATTAATAATCACCAAAGAATCACCTTCAATATGCAATCTTGTAATGCCAAGCTTTATTGCAATTTCCAAGCCTATCAATAATGCTTTTGATTTTGCAAGATTGTTCAACCCTTTTGAAAGATGATTTGAACTAATTGCAATTACCTTTCCCCTTGAATCTCTTAAAAAAATGCCTTCTCCTAATTCCCCTAGGTTTCCTCTTGAAGCCCCATCAAAATTCAATTTTATGAAACCATCTTGAGGGGCCTTCCATTTAACATGTTTCCTATCAATTTTCACTACTTTTGACTGTAGAAGGCTACCTGGGAATGGAAACTTTAAACTCTTCCAGTTATTTATAATCAAACCATCCCAACTTGTAAAAACTGAATTTAGACCCTTATGCTTTTGAACACTTGAATTGGCAGACTTTGAGACTTCCTTTTCAATTTTTCTAGTTACTATCTCAACCGATAATACTAATTTTCTGAAAATACGTAAATTATGCTCCCAACATAAATTCCATATTACTATAGATGGTATCACTTTCCAAATACACACAAAAAAGGAAGATTTGAATAGAACTAGCCAACTTTGAAACCAATCCCATAAAGCGTTTGGCAAAGGGGTATGAAAATTAAGTTTGTTCAAGACAAAGGTCCAACATTGTTTTGCAAAGTTGCATTTGACAAACAAGTGATCTACCTCTTCTTGCTCCTCATTGCACAATGGAAACTTAAAAGGTTCTGCTATTTTTAACTTTGACAGATGGTCACTTGTTAGAATTCTCTTCCTTAATGCCAACCAAGAAAAACTCCCTGACTTTGGTAAAGTTTTGCTATCCCAACAAAAAGAATATTCCCTTTGAGGAGCAAGTTGACCCGGTTTTTTATATAAAGCCTTATATTCTTGTTTAGCTATATAATTTCCATCACTTGATGTTTCCCATACAAGTTTGTCTAGTTTTGAGGAGAAAAAAACCACACGTTGATTCAATACTTCTTGTAGCCCATTACACTACTGTGAAGAGAGAGAAGGATCTGAAATGCTTTTTCAAATCACTTTGCTTGACAAGGTTTCCATTGGCTGCACATAATCTAGAAAATTTTCACCCCATGACTCCTTTAAAATTTCCATTACATGAGATAGGTCAAGATTATTTTGCAAAGGAGGATTCCCATTCCAAGAATCACTCCAAAATTTAATACTCTCTCCATTGTTTACCTCCCATGAAATGTATGTAGTGATTATTTTTCTACATGATATCAAAAAATTCCACATAGCTGATCCTTTTGGGGGGTTAGAAATGGTAATAATTCTTGAAGGATCCCAGTTATCCAAAGACTTTGCTTGCAAAATTCTGCACAATTCTGCACCATTTAGCTTTTAGATTTGCATACATCTTCCAAACAAGCTTTGCTCCAAAAGCTTTATTCCTACTCACTAGATTGTGAACTCCAACCCCACCTTGACATTTTTCTTGTGCCATTCCCTCTAGTGATATTAGAGGCACCTTTTTTTGCTCATCAATATTACCTTTCCAAATAAAATCTCTAATAATTTTCTTAATTTCTAATATCACATACCTTGGCGCTTTGAGAACTGCAAGAAAATAATTAGGAATTAAGGATAAAACTACATTTAATAAGAGTATTCTTCCTGAAAAAGATAACCATCTGGCCTTCCATAGTAATATCCTTGACTTCAATATCCTGACAATGTTGTTTATGATTTGAAATTGGGCTTAAATGAATGTAATTTGTCACTAAATATTCATGTATGCTCTCATTGAAATAGAAATAACAATTTTTGTTAGGAAATCTATGAAACATATGTTGGCAAAACAAGGACAGACAACTAAGAGGGGTGTGAATTAGTTGTCATAGAATATTAAGACTCTTCAAATTTAACTTAATCTTAGATCTGATGAATGAACAATAAACCATAAATAATCAACACATTAGCAACACAGAGAACACCAATATTTTTACATGGAAACCCTATTGGGGGAAAAACCATGGTGAATGTTAGTCCACAATATTATACCCTAAAATTATAAGAAAAATAATGGGAATGCACATGCATTCAAGCACACTACCTAGAGCTCACTGCTCAAATACAAGAGGGGCTCACTTCCCAACAATACATAGCAACACAGATTAGATTAGGTATGGTAAGAAAATAGCTTCTTCACAAGCTTAATTATAGTTCCAGTTAAGCACAAAAAACCTTCTTCACACTTCGCTCAAACTTCTTCTCACTCTTCTCTGCAATTGAATGATTAGAACACTATTCACACATCTACACTTTCTCTAGCATACATTTCTCTCTTATGCACACTAACTCACTCAAAAATCGCTCTTATATATTGCAACATGGAGATTACATCAACAACAATTGAAGAAAATATAAATATATTTACTATGTCGACCCAAATTTATCAAATAAATTTTCGAATGGATCAAACACCATCCAGGATAATATCATGATGAGACCAAAAAATAATATCTTTAGGCGCACCAAACATTTCAAATTTAAATCTTCAAGGATCGCAACATGTTACAACCATCATGTCGGCCAAGAACATGAAAACCCAAACATCACCAGAAAATCTTTGACCATGAACACACCGATCAATGTGGACATACAATAAGGATAGAGAATGATCTAGAAGCATCCACAAACAATAGGAACTAATAGAGAATCATCCACAGCAACAGAAATTACCAGAATCACATAAACTTCAATCAGGAACACTGACAGAACCCACAGAAATACTGTCAGAACACAACTATTCATAGTATGATCAAATCTTCACGCAGACCTCTGAAACTTCCGGTGGATGAACTAGATACTCTCAGAAATAAACCCTTTAGTCGACAACAATTGATCTTCAACGTACACAACAAGACACCTTCATGACCTTCACTATTCCACTGGCAACCTGCAACTCTTCCTTTAACAATTTTCTCAATATCCTCGACATAAAAAGCCTTCAAAACAATAATGCTAATAGTGTTGACATCAATGAAAACCACATATCAGTAACACAACCACAACATCCAACAATATCATTAATGAGTAACATAAATGTGGTTCTAAGAAAATTGGCTATTCATACAAGAAAATATGAATTCTAAGAAAATTGGCTTTTCATACACCATTAGTGATGTCATTGCGTTGTTCTTAGTCTATTGAATTAACAAATTTGGAACAATCCTTCATATATCATTTGTTACTTTAATGTGACAACCAATTCATGAAGATGCATATGTCATTACTATGATAATCTTTCATAGATCATGTCCTAAAAAAGACCGCATTAAAATAGGATGGGTTGTATCTCAGAATTCGTGGCACATAGGAAAGTTTTTTTTCTAATGCTATAGGGTCACATAGGGCCCCTCTACAATAACCTCTCTCATATTTTGAATATTAGAAATGATTTGGTCATGGCGAAATTTTTTTTTTTCCCTAAAAATTGTCATATGCATGCAATGAAAAGTTGCAAGGTAGCCTAATTTTTGTTCCATGCATCGTGGGTTTGAATCATTAGTTCCAACACATCTGGGTGGGCAGTTTTACCCTAGGAATGATCATATTTTGTACCCTAGCTCTCCCAAACATTCCAGACTACATTGTGTCAATGCTTTCTCTTAAGAGACCTAAGTGCAAAAAAAAATTGAACTTTGATGAACTATATCTTAGAATTTGTGGTACATAGGAACATTTTTTCTGAACCTATAGGGTCTCGTAGGGCCCCTCTACAATAAACTCTCTCATATTTTGAATACTTGAAACTATTTGGCTATGGTGAAAGTTTTTTTGTTTTCCCAAAAACTATCAAATGCATGTAATGTGAAGTTGCAAGGTAGCATAATATTCATTTTGTGCATCATGGGGTCAAACCATCAACCCCAACACATCTATGTGGGCATTTCTACACTAGTCATGGTCTTTTTTTTTCACCCCAACTCTCCCGAACATTTTGAGCTACATTGTGTCAGTGCTTTCTCTTAAGATCCCTAAGTGCAAAAAATGTCAAACTTTGACATGTATCTTGGAGTCTATGGCACATACAGATGTTTTGTCTAAACCTATAGGTGCACATGAGGCCCCTTTATAAAAACCTCTCATATTTTGAAGACTTGAAATCATTTGGTCATGGTGAAATTTTTTTGATGCCCCAAAAATCGTCAAATACATACAATGTGAAGTTGCAAGGTAGCCTAATTTTCATTTTATGTGTCATGGGGCTGAATCATCAATGGCAACATGTCTGAGAGGGAACATCTACACTAGGAATGGTCTTTTTTTACTCCTCAACTCTCCTGAACATTTTGGGATACATTATAACTATAATGTTTTCATTCTGCAAATATACAAACACCCTTTGGAAGCTTTCTTGATATTCAAAGCAAATAATGTCTCATAAACTTTTGGAAAATTTGAGGTGGTGAGAAATATACCTTTACAAAATCCACACTTGTTGAATGATACTTAACACATCTTATGGTTTCACATCTTTTTCCAACTTCTCTAGCAAGATAACATGTGAGGAAGAAAATAACTTGTGTTGGTCCTGCAACTCTTCTCTTCTAGGTCGATAAGTAACATTCATAGAAATTTGTTTCATAGCCTGATCCAAGATATTGCATTTAGCTTTGTTATTAACAATTCCCATACCCCCAAAATACAATTTTTACATGACTTTGATGGCTAGTGAGTGGGAAGTTTTAAATTTATAGCATGATTGAGTTCACTTTGTTACTTGTAATCAATAAATTCATCTTTAATTATTTTGAGCAATCATTGCCATCTCCAATACAATCAAATGAGCTAGAAAATAAATCTTTACACACTAAGAAACATCTAGTGCATACCACTTGGCTATAATAATAATGAGCTAACTCTTTAAGATACCACCTTCTTAAAGTTTCTATAGTAATCACAAAAGATATGTTTCATCTGAGCAACAATGACAACCCACTTTTCTTAGCTAGTCTTCTTCCATCCTCTAGGGTCACATTACAAAAATAGAACACAATAGGTATGTCATTTTGTACCTTTGATAGAATTTCTACTTCGATCAAAGGTCAAGGACTAGATCAACATGCGTTTACTCAATGACCTTCGATTGAAGGTGTCAAAAATGAACTTTTGTATCTACATCAAAATTTCCTCAAAAATTTCAGTTTCAAACCCCGAGTTGGACCTTCAGATGAGGTTAACTTGACAAGATATTTTGCAAGATTGTATCCCTTGAAATGAGCTTTCTAACAAGTATAGTTTTGATATTTTTTCATTTTATCATGTATTTAATTTTCAATTTTGACAGAACACAGGTTTTTCTCCAAACATCAAGCTCTTCATTTTGCAGAGGTTGAAAAATAGTAAAACATTATAAAAAAAATTTAAATATCCTTTCCCTCTGTATTGAAGTTCTTGTTTTACCAAAAAAAATTGGATTTTTATTATACACAATAAGTTATGTTGGACGACACACATGTATTTCCAAATTATAGTTACAATGACTATGACTATCCTACATTCATTAGGATTGTCCTAATGAAGATATGACAGTCCCAATGAAGCTATGATTGTCATATATTCATTAGGAATTCCCTAATGAAGTTCTAAAAATCCCAATGAAGCTATGATTGTCCTAAAATAGTTATGAAATTCCTAAAAACTCAAATCCTATCTTAACAAGGTTATGATAGTCATAATGAAACTATGAAAATCCTAACAAATATATGACTATCCTAATGAACCTATCACTATCCTAAGAATGTAACATACAGTCCTAATGAACCTATGAATCTCCTAATAAATTTATGACAATCCTAATAATGAAGCTAAGACATTCCTAATGAAGTTATGACACTCCTAGAATTTTATGAACTAATCTCTATGTCTTATTTGTGCATACATGTAAAAATTAGCATCATACTAAAGAAACAACCAAAGAATATAACACAAAATGAGCGTGAAGATAAGTATGTGACAACACATATAACACAAATTTAAGGACATAGGTCACTATAGTGGCTTATTCTATTAATATGGTACCTATGAACACAAAATTGTGTACGTAAGGTGATATAGATCCATAGTGGATGCTAGTATCAAAGTGGAATGTATGGGGGAAAGGCAAGGTGCCCCTAATGTATAAGGAAGGTAAGGTAATGTAAGAGTGAACTATTAAGGAGGTGAAAGCATGATGTCCCCAATATAAAGGTATAAAACTGATAGAAAAATATGCAAGGGGAAGGCATTATACATTTCATGTAGGTATAAATTCTAAAGACATTAAAAGTTGAGTTCCCTAGGTGGGAAGTGTATTATGCCACCTACTATAAGGATATGGAAATTAAAGCTTGGTGTAGAGTATGTCACTCTAAAATGTAAGGATTTCACAATGGAAGCTTGATGTACAGTGATATAGAGCATGATTTTCCTAAAGTAAAGGGGGTTTCCCCCTTAAAGAGGCCTAGGATATTTGTAACAATTTTATGATTACTAACAATGAACTTTGAGATTATTTATTTATTAAATTAATCATTTGTAGTGTAAATATGGATAACAGTGGTAAAAAAATATTTGTATTAACCAAAAATCCATAAGGCCATACAAATTTTATATGTTGATAAAAGTATAAAATATGTCCAATAAAGTCATATAGGCTTGCAAAAGAGCTATATGGACATAAAATGTCACATATTTGTAATACAAAACATATGCTTAAAAATTCCACATATGCATACAAAAAAGGACCCTAATGTAGCAATTTCCCACTAGGGCAAGGAAATAGATCATGAGCTACCTTTGACTATCAACTGGATGGAGATGCATATGATGTCGGTGTCTTTTGATTGTGCTCACTCATCCTCCTCTCTAGACTTCTCTAGGTGTCCATCTAATACAATAAAAAGTATAGACATTAATATATATAGAAATTGAATTATATAATGACATATAACATAATAATCACTTATCGCATAAAAATAATCAAGATGTTCATCCACAACAAGGGAATTTCATCAAGATAGCAATTAAACTACATACGAGTATCATTAAAATTTTCAATAATAAACTGATAAAAGAACAAATATAATGTGAAATTTACTAATTTGTCTCATACCTTTATCAAAGGAGAAAAACTTGTTATTGTTGCAACAACACCATGGTCCAATGTAGCATGAACATTAGGAGGAGTATCTGATGTAAACATCTAAAAATGAAATAATAAATGTTGTTCAATTATCAAAACCACCTAACATTGTTTAACAACACCATTAATGAATAAAGGTTACCTAGGTAAAAGTTCATCGACAATGACTGTTGTGAGGTGTCAATGTCGAAGGTCCACCATCAAACTATTTGACATCCAAAGTGAGTTATGATAAAACCATTCATATAAGGTTCAACTATTGACATGTAATAATTATATTTATTTGTCGGTTACATAGATGTGGACTCAACAACATCATGAAATATGGGGTTGGGGGAATGCTACAAGTAGCATGAACACTCTTATCTTGAATTTTCATCATAATCATTCTACTAATTTAGTTATTCTTACATTTTATAATAAAACTTAATAAACAAAATTAAATGAGCTTACAAAAATTTACCTGAGTATCAATGCTAAATATTTCATTCAACAAATGTTCTATCATAACCATCCCCTTTGTAGCTAATGTATCCTATGTAGTTTCATCCTGACTACTCTCAAGATCATAAGTGCAAACAACACCACAAGATTGACAAAAATGGACTAAAACTTGAGGCCTAGAAGACTCACACACATCACCCTATACTAAAGGACTTGCATATTGTATAAGGCTTTGAGTGAGCAAGCTAATGGAGTCTAAGGTGTCCACCTCGACACTATCCTTCACAACAGAAGGAACAATCATATGCTCCACCATAGGTCTACCCAAGGGTCTCAGTGCCAAGTTTGGGTCATGTTGTGCCCCCACTTTTTCATGTAAGGAGCGCCCACCTCCACCCTAGAAATATAGAAAGTCAAAATAGTTTGGAATCACATTGAGGAAAAACTCACAATTGAGTTTCCTCAAAAAATATTTTGGTACCTCATAATTATTGCGCAGAGGCTGGTAAAAAAACTATCCACCACCTAGCCCAAAAAAAAAAATTATCCCTCTGTGGTGGCACCAATGGATAGGGAACCTCCTACATCTAGTTGCTAAGGGTTGATTGATTCGTGGGTCGATGAAGAGGGCACACAAGTCGAATTATTTACTTGTTCATAGGATAGTTTGTTTGCATGAAACCATTTTTGTTCTTCCCTCTTATTAGACCAAAAATTAATTTGTGTGCATTGATCCTACATGAGACATGATAGATTACAGGGATTCAACAGTCCTATGAGGGTTTGTTGTAGCTTGATAATTTAGCCTTGTAATCAATTCCTCAAGTTGTTTTTTATTATCTTCTATTTCCCTAGCATGTTTTATTGTGTTCCTGGGGGATGTCTAGGAATTGATGAAGGTGTTTGTTGTGGTTCTTCTTCGTGAAGGTCTTCATGAGGAGGTGATGGAGGATTTTCAACATTTGGGGGTGGAATATCATTTCCTAAAAATTAAAACAAGTTAAAAAAAAAACTAATTGAATCTACAATTTAATAAAAATTTGAATCTAGAAAAGAAGAGATACTTACCTCTTTGACCTCCTCTGCATCTTGGTAGCATCTTAATGAATATTTCATAACCTCTAGGTTGTTTTGTCTCCCCCCCCCTTTTCCATTTTTACCCTCTATCCTTTTTTTGGGTGGCCTTGTTGGCTTGTCTCAGCTTGATTTTTCTCCCTTTTCCCCCCTTGTTTTCCTCTCTTTTTGTTCGTGGTTCCTTAGTGTTTTGTTCCTTTCTTTTTAATTTCTTTCTTTCCTTGATTGAGTTTCTCTTCCTTTATTTTTATTTTCTTTTATCCTTTGTTATTTTAATTTTTTATAGATTTTCAATTTTTCCCTTTCTTTTAATTTTATGTGTTCTCTTTTGTTCTCTTCTTGATTTATTACCTTTTATTTGTATCTATAGTGAACAAATTTTATATATATATTTGTTTTGTTCTTCCTTATTTTTTCATTTTTTCGTTTGTATATTTTTTTTTCATATATATATATATATATCTTATTTTTAACATATATATATATATATATATGTTTTTCTTCTTATTTTTAACATATATATATAGTTTTGATTTGCTCTTTTGATTTTATTTATTTCAAATTTATTTTCTTTGCCTTTGTTTTTCAATTATTTTGTTATTTTATTATTTCACCTTTTTCTTTGCTTTTTTTCTTTTGTCTTTTGAGTTAATTGATTCTTACATATTGTATTTTTAATTTATTTTTTTCTTATTTTCTTTGTTTCTCTTGTTTTTTTCTTTTATTGGTTTCCTTTATTAATTGTTGCATTTTCTTTATTTCATTTTTTGGTCTTTGTTCTCCTTTTATTTTCATTCTTTGGCTTTCTATTTTCAATATTGTTTCTTTTCTTATGTTATTCTATTTCAACTTTTTGTTGCTTTATTTTTACAATTTGTGTCCTATATTCTCTTTTTTTCATTTTTTCTTTTTTCTTTTTTCATTTTCAATATTTTGGGTTATTTTTATTTAGTATTTCTCTTTTAATTATCCTTTGCAATTTTTATCTTAATTGTTCTTTTGTTTTTTGTTGTTAAATTTGTTTTCTTTTATTCGTTATTATTTTGTGCATTGCTTAATTGATTTGTACAAATAATTTGTGATTTATTATGTCCTCATTTCTTTTTCCTTTCTTTTCTTTTTTCGAGTTGTTTGTGATTTTCTTTTCTTCTCTTTATTTCTTTATTTATTTGATAGTTTTTTCTTGATATTTTCTTTCATAGTTTGGCTTGCTTTGTTTATTATCTCTCCCCTCTCTTTATTTGTATTTTTTCCCTTTTCAAGTTATTAGTTTGATTCATTAATCTATTGCTTTCTTTATTATTTTCTTTGCAATTTTATTTTCCTATCTTCTTTATCTTTATTCATTTTTTGGGTAGTGTGCCTCTCAACCTCCCCAAACTCCCCCCTCTCCTTTTTCCCTCTCCTTTTTATATCCAAGTTT
>VDFB02349711.1:0-24406 GCA_007258455.2 Sequoia sempervirens
TGCTTATCTATTTATTATATTAAATATGTTAACAACTCATCTTCATGTTAGGGGTTACATATGATTATTCACAACACAAAACACTCACTCACACATACAATGATTGTCATTCACAACAAGCCCCCTTGAATGACAGCTAAACAAATAATAATGCAATTTGTCTCAATCCAATGAAATCAAGCTAAGATAGATAAAATCGATCTCACATAGGGCCTTCTTGAATAGATTAGCTATCTAGTGTTTGATCATGCAATATTGAAGATGGAATATTTTCTACTAGATGAAGTGCTTGATGTAATAGTGATACAACTCAATATGCTTTTATTCTAGCAGGAAACTTTAGATTTTTGGATAACTAAATTGCATTTTGATTATCATAGTGGAAGCTCTCTTTATTTCATGTTTTTCTAGTACTAAAAGAATAACCTATAACCAAGCTATTTCCATACTTTCCTCTAATGCTACACATACTTTGTCCCTATAGTGAATAACATAATAGTAGACTATTTTTAACTTCATGAAATTGGGTTGCAACCACGAGGGAAATTATAATCTAGTGTTGGTTTTGTTTCATATGCATAACTTGACCAATCTAAACTATAGTATCCTACATGTGTCACATCTACACAAGAAGAATACTCAAACTCCTTGTACATTTCTCAATATTATCTTTCTACCATGAAATATAGAACCTTAAATTAAGTCAAAAACCTTGAAACCTCAATTATTACAAATGAAATATATTTTTGAGTGTGAGTAGTACACAAGGATTCCAACAAATTACTTGTATAAGGTAGGATCAACATCCTCACCTTCTACATGCTTAGTCAACTTCAACCATAGTGTAAATGGAGTATTAAAAACCTTCAAATCTTCCATGATAAACTTGTTCAATAGGTCTATAACATACTTGGTTTGAGGGAGATAAATTTCATCTTCTTTTTGTCACACTTAATTGCCAAGAAAGTAGTCTATAAAGTGAAGATCCATAATCTCAAATTTATAAAATGAAGATCCATAATCTCAAATTTATCTTTCAAATGTAGCTTTATATTGCTATTTTTAACTATATTCTCTATAATGATAAGATCATCAATATAGATCACAATAATAAGCATACCACCTTAAAACATGCAAATTAATCAAGTTATTGTAGTCGTGACATGTAGATCTCTTCATCGAACTCTCCATTTAAAAAGGTATTTTTAACATCCATTTTAGGAAGAGACCACCTATAATGATCAACCAATGCTCTATTATTCTTGGGATTACTAATATTTTCTATTGAAAAGACATTTTGTGTGTAACCAATTACCTTCTATTATGAGTACCCTTTAGTGACTAATGTTTCCTTCAATAAGTTTTTAATGCTTCTATCCCTTATTTTTTAATTCCACTAATTCTCATATTTTATTCTTTATCAAATATTCATATTCATTTAGCATAGCCTATTCCCTTCATGTTTTCCCTTATCCTCATTATAGGTCTAAGGATTACTTTTCTTCATTATTGTATTTATTAAGGAATAATTAACTTGTTGGTTCCTTTATTAAATTTCTTGAAGAATCTTGTTTTCATAAGAGGAATAAATTATTCATCTATATTGGAATTTTCATTCAAAATTTTACCAATTTTAAAGGTGTTATGATATACATCATATTTATGTTCACTTGTTAGATATAACTTCTAGAGTGTTTTATCATATTTTGATTCCCTCCATTAAGTGTGACATCCCTAATTTTGAGCGCATCCTCCACACTAGGATCATACAACCTATATTATTTCTTCTAGTCATCATAAACAATGAAGTTGAACATAAAAAAAAAATCTTGTGAATTTTTTTTCTCTAATCTCATCAAATATGTGACTAAACTATTCACATCGAAATAATTTGAAATACTTAAAATTTGTCTTCTTACCACTCCATTGTTCCATTGGAGTGATATTCTATTAAAAAAATTGTAGGACATCTATTCAAGACATAATCTAATGAATTAATAGCCTCACCCCAAATAAACAAGAAAGACCATTGGATTATAGCATGCACCATGTGATCTGATCTAGAAAGTTCCTCAATTCCTTTTAGTATTCCCATGTTATTGAGTATATATGTTAGTCATCTCTTCTAAATCACATGATGTTCACAAAGATTTAAATTTACTATTAGCATACTCTCCATCATTATTTTTCTTATCTTCTTGATCATGTTCCCACTTTTCTTTTCCAAAAATGTCATAAAAACATCATTTTTACCAAACACTTCAATGCTTCATCCTTTTGCTTAAGGAAGTGGGTCCAAAACTTCTTGAAAATATTATCAATGAATATTAAGTTTTAGCTATCTCCTCTTGATTGAGGATTCATAGAATCAAACAATTCACTATGGACAAGTTTAAGAGATTTGCATGCCATCCATTTATACTCTATAAACTTGTCTCTATGTAATTCATAAACCTTGATTCTTGTAAACATATTTGTTTTACCATTATTAATGAAAGAGTAGACACCTAAAAATGACTAATGCATTTTCATCTTATCATTTAATTATTATCCTTCTCATTTCTTCCATCTATAATTAATTAAATATTTTTTAACTATTTAATTAAGCTAATAATTTCCCATTTGCATCCATAGTAACTAAATGATTTTTAATTATCTAATTACCTTAATATTTTTCATCATATGTATATTAATTAAATATATTAAATTATTTAGTTAATTTATCATTTTCCATCCAACATTAATTAAATTCAATTTATATTTGGCCCTCTATAATTAAATAATTCTAAGCTAACACTCCTCTTTTAAATTAAATAAATCAAAATATTTTATTTTAATTTAAATTTTATTTATTTCTCCAACCATCAATATGAATTAAATAAATTTATTTATTTTAATTCTTTTAATTTTCCCTCCAACATAAAAATTCAAATTTAGCTCCTACCTTATCTTAAATTTTCCTATCCATTGTTTTTTTCTAATAAATCTCCACCATTGATCAAATATCAAGTGAAACATATAAATATAAAGTTTTCAGATTTTCATAGCCTCTAGAACTAGATCAACAACATTCTCAAGCATTATCGAGCATTAAATCAAGTTATCTATATCATTCTCAAGCATTAGGTAACATTTATCTTTAAGAATTTATCATTATCATTATCATATCCTTATTGTTATTTAATGGTTATTGTTACTTTGAAGATCAACCCATAATGGAGAAAATCAAAGTCTTTGCTATGATGGTTTTTTTTTGAATCATTTCTAAGACAAGATCATGCGCTTCATTGAATGATTGTTGAAGTGTGAATTTTGTACTTTCATTGCATTGTGTGACTGTTTGTGATTCACATTTTCATCATCCAAATTTTGGCATGCCTAGTAGAAGTTACATCCCTATTTGATCTTTGTTTTTGAACATTTTTCTACCCCATCTTGCTTGGTTTTAGTTTTTTTATGTAGAAAAAATTGTCCAGACCTAACTTTTGTAGGTTCAAGGCCAAACCGTAAGGTATTTCATCACATCTTTGGTGAAAATTTCTAAAAAAAAATTATTGAAGATTGTGGATGATTGCAAGATTCTCCAATAAAAAATTAGGTTTAAATCATCAATAGTTGGTAAGTTATTAGCATTTTATATTTTTTCATAAATCTAGTTTTTGGTCACAAATTAGAATATTTATTAGAAATATTTATATTTTTTGAAATAACTTAAGTGGCTATATTTCACAGGCCACTTCAAGCTCTTCCAGCAAACTTCTATCATTCATATGAAATTGTGCATGTGAGAGTGACATGTATGATGCCTCAGCCCTTAAGCCTGTATTTGTAAATATGCAACAAATGAAAGAACTTTTGTATTTGTGATTGATACCAGTAATTTTTTATATAGATGTATGAATACATATTTCATTCAGAAAACTCTGCAATACCATTTCCCATCACATTTCCCATTTTCACAAACTTAGTCCAGAATCATTCAAGAATCATTCAAGAGACAAGTAATGGTATACCATATAACAACTACTGGAATTCATGAGCTTTGGGTTAAAAACATTTCACTACATGTATATCAAAATAAAAATGATGGCGGCCACCTACCACTGGCGGCCACCTACCACTTGCAGCCACCTAAGCCAATTCGTATGGTCTTTACCTCACATGGCAGTTGCTGCAGGTATCTTCTGCTCCCTATGTTTACCTCCTCTAGTTGCTGCAGGTTGCTCTGCAGTTAGTCAAGTTAATTCCTCTACAATTGCCACAGGCAATCTTCTCTTGTTTCAGCACACTCATACACGCACACGAACAGACATGTCATAACACTCACACAACAGATTAAATGGAGCAGGCATTGAAACAAATTGATCTTCATTTCATGGACTAAAAGTATAGAATTTACAACTCAGCTTTTCATGACAAAATACAGAAAAATGACAGGGACTGAGGCCTTCCCCTGTTTTACTCTGCCCTCAGCATCACTCCTTCCCATGTTCACAATTAGACATGAGACAAAATATGCTCCTCTTAAAATGGTGGCCTGATTCTCTTACTCCTACGTAGTCCTTATTTCTGCTCTCACCTTCTTCGGAAATCCTCTCCATTTTCTTCCAACCTTCTTCTCTTGCACGCAGCTCACTCTCCCTTCACAAATCGTGGCCTGTTTTTCTTCTATTAACCCCTTCCTCTTTATTTGTCGTCTTGCTCAGCACATACAGAGACAGATCCTCTTCCATTGATTTAACCCGTCTAGTTATGTCTTTACCACATATGGCCACCTTGCGGTTTACTCCTCAGCATACAGACAAAACATCCAAATGTTCTCTGACTGGTGGCTTCTTCCTGCTCTCTTGTTTCTTCAGACTATTCATTCTTTGTTTTCCTCTCTTTTAAGCAGTCCCCTTTTTTCGTTGTTCTATACTCCACATAAATAAAATTCTGCCAATTCCAGTGTTCTCAATCCTTTCCATGATGTGTATGAGTGCCAAAAATCCCATCCAAATCTTTAATTTGGGTGCCAAACTAATTGCCCTCCTGAAAAAAACAGCCCAGGTAAAATTTAAACCCACCAACCTCACGTACCTGCTCTGGCTGGGCATAAATGTGGTTACAGTCCGATTAAACAACTCCAAACTGGTTGGTGGCAGAAAATTTAAAATATTAAACAGTGGTGAGGCTAGTCATTAGTCTGTGCACAATGCTCCTGCATCACAAGAGGAACATAAAAGTTTTGAGTTCCTCCTATGTGAAAAAATCATGTAAGAACTTACAAGCATGTGCTCCTTATTAGCTAGAATCATAACCCGATCCGGAATTTTGAGCTGCCAACTTGAATTCATGCAAGGAAGACAAGATAGCTAGAGGAAGAATTTCAATGAAATGAAATGTTATAAGGTTATATAACACATAAATAGTACAATATTACAATAAGTCTTAAATAATTAAGTTATCTATGACATACTTAAATATTTTATGTCATAAGCTTTGATCAGAATCCATTTAATATTTCACTTTCTTCTTCCCATCTCCAACAGCCTACCTGATTGCTTTATTGATCTTCTTTAATCACATCGTGTTCAATATAAACCCAGATAAATTAACGGTATGAGAAATCAAAGTCGTCCCAAACCATGTGATGCTTGGAAAAACCTAACTTCTAAAACTCATGTCACTTATACATAATTTCAACAAGTAATATCTATATTTTCACTTTAAATACAAATATTTTTTTGTGTTGTCCTGGCTTGGAGGGAAAAAATTGAAGTGAGAACTTAATAAAGAAGATTTATTTTAAAAGTATCCATACCAGATAAGTATAACATGGCTCATTATTATAGTGAGTATTTAACTCATTTTTCTATCATATGCCTCTTTCAGGATATTCTCTATTAAAATAAAAGAACGATTCAAAATTCAAGCAACACTTCCAGAAGATACTGAATAATGGTCCACTCAATGTTGATCAAACAAGCCTTGACCAAATCAAGAAATGAATTAGTCTCAACTTTCTTCTATATGACTCTTTTAAAAGATTAAAAGAGCAATTCTAGAAAATAGTCTATAAAGAAATTCAGTCAAGCTAATAAGCCTTCACTCTATCAAACAATTGATTTTTGATGCACACCATTTTCCCAAATACAAGTGCAACCCTGAGTTCATTTTTCACAAGGTATGAAACATGAACACAAGAGAGCACTTTCAGACCTAAAATAAATTCTGTAGATGGTGACAGTATTACACATTACATTCTGACATAAGACCTTGCTCATGTGACCTCATTCAAGGGTAGCATTATTCAAAAATTTATTCAATTATGCATGAAAAAATTGCAAAATAAAGCTTCCACAAGAGTTGCGAGAACTTTATATGAGAAGAAAACATACTTGGCTCCAGTAGAATCCACAGTGCAGATAGATGGTTTGTTGTCATCTCCTAATCCAGCAATCACTGGTTGACAAAAGTAAGGAGCAACATACTAAAAACACACAACTCTAATCAGCATTTCCAGAATGAACCATAGCAAACCAGAAATATTTTTTACACTTGTACTGTAAAATCAGACAAATAAACCATCACCAAAAACTTCAAACTCGTGACTTCTTGCCAAATATGCAGTGTCTTTCCTGACAGCGCCATTGGATTAGTCAATTCTAATTTCCCCTCTATATTACACTATAGATAACCTGAAAAAGACATGTAACTTTGATAGATCTGTGTTGGACATCACAAAATGATACTATAAGGCTTTTACTATAGAAGACATGCTCTTGGAGCACTTAAAAGGCATTTTTCATGAATGTTTATGGGCCTACGATGACATATGCCTATATTTTACTGCAATGTGCATGACAGATTCATCTCACAGAAAATAGGTTCTCAAATGAGTATTTTATTTACATTAAAATATAGTGCTTGTGCTTGACTTGTTAAATATTTTTAATCTGTAGACAAAAACTATTTGATGAATTTTTGGCTGTTTTCACATCACAGATGTTCTTTCCAAGAGCAATCAAGATCCTAGGTTTATCTGTCTCCTTGAGAAAGAATGAATTGACAAACCACAAAGGGGATCGTTGTTACAAACAACATAGTGCAGATATATAAGCAAAATTAGATTATTCATATCAAGAGATGATCCATAAGGATCTGGAAAAAATTTAAAAAAATCAAAATGTGAATTGTTAGTTGAATTCTGGAAAACATCAAAAGCAGGATTTTCTGGGTTGAAGCCGCACCTGTGAAATTGACCCTGGTAAAACCCACATGTAGTTCTAACTCCCAATTATTAAACTCAAGAACTAAAACAAAACCGTGTTCTTTCCACTTCCAGCTTCAAGAGCATCTTTCCAGGGCCAAGATGGATGCTCCAACACTACCAGCAATGTTTTGGGATTGGGGCCAAGATTTGAGTGTTTTATTGAGGAAAAATTGGTGAATTCGGCTCTTCATAGTTTGTAGAGGCTTGAAAAAGTAATTAAGGAACAACCATTGTTGTATCCATTATATGTACTTGTTCTTCCAATTAATTCCATCAAGGTAGACAAGCAATTGCCACTACCAATATGAATTTTCCCCTTGTGGAGTTTTTGTAATAACCCATTACCAGCTCCCGAGATCTGAGATCCTAATTAAGTTTATTCTACTGGTCAATGCCATTGAATAGTGGATTTGCACGTAGATTATAAGATAAAATAAAAGGTTTGAGAAATTAAACAAATTACTTAAATGGTCATAAGCCTTGTTAAATGTGTATTGAATTAGTCTAAGGCTTGTGCATTTTTCTTAGATAATTCAGATAAAGGTCTGAATATTAAATTATGTAAAAACACGATTAATAATTAGTATTAGCCAGGAAAGTCAGATTAAGCTTTAATACTGATTTTATCCACAGTTCCATGGGGACCTGTCTGCTCTTGCAAAATGTGAGGAAAAATATGCATGCAAATCTACTACCGTGTAAACTCAAGACAAAGCTTGAACATTAAACGAAATAAATATGCAGATAATTTCCAGATTAACCCTATGAAGGGCGTTGCAAGTTATACAATCTAAGAAAGTTTAGCAACATTTCAGCATGTAAAACAACACTTAGAAAAGAACAAAAAAGAAAGGAGAAGAATAAAACAACCACAAAATAAGAGTAACGCAAGTATACCCTAAGAAAACCCTTTCGAGAAAAACGTAGCCTCCAAAGCATGCACCCAATATATTATCAGCAAAATGTTACAGTACAATGTCAGAGCCTCCATGCTTCAATGAGACCAACATTCTACAATCCAAAGGAAAACTGGCAAAATTAGTAATTTCCCTTAAAAAACAAAATAGTCCAACCTCCATCACAAGATCTCAATAGTTAGGCTTAAAGAAGCCAAAAAAGCTACCATACGACAATACCATGGGCCCAAAAATGACATCCAAATTCCATGGTAAAATTTCTCATGCTCCACTTATAGAGAGTGGTCTTCAAAATAGAATGTAACTCCTTTTCAAGTCATCTTTGACCACCAACCAACGGTCTCATAAGTAACTTCCAAGCATCCCCCATGAAGCGCTAATTACTTATTAGACATTCTTACACATGACTATTATTAGCTTTTAAAAGATGCCCTTATGAGTCTACTATGTAACCCCTTGTTCCATGCTCCTCACACAGATTTTATTACAAATCTTACTATGTCAGATGCTATCATGTCCCCTTTTTCGAGTGGCCTCTAATATTATTATTATTATTAATCAGAAGTGGTTTTTAACACTAAATTAATATAATAAATAAAAGTAATATATATGACAAATAAATATAAAATATATAAAAAGTAAATTATAAAATAAATTCAAACAAGGTTCTAAGAGTAAACCCTAATGAAGAAATGCTATATGCCGTTAAGAAAGGGGAATCTAGGCTTAAGAACACTGTTGTCTTTCTTGCTTGTATGGATAATAATAAATTGCCTACAAGGAAATTCTTTGTTAGTTGGCTAAATAGTGTGTGGGGAAAGATGATGGGAATATATATTTCCTTCTATAGAATGATTCAAAAGGGCTTATTTGTTATCTTTCTTAAAAATCATAGCATGCAAAAGAGGGTGCTAGAAAAATATTTCTGGAATATTGGGAAAACACTATTTAAAGCAGTTGTATGGTCACCCGAAATTTTACAAAATGAAATTTTGTTTTGTTCTATTCCAAGATGGATTAATGTTAAAATGTACCTCCAAAAATGTGGGTTTTCTTGCCTCAGTTGTTAAAATCTGTTGGTAAAATACTTCAAATTGAGGACATAAGGTCCACATTGCCACATATGAATGCTAGGAGGTAGGTGTCTTCTAACACGGGTGCAAATCCTAGAAGTAATTGAATTTGAGTTGGATGGAAAACTGTTTAGATGTGAGATAGAAGCCCTAGGGGATCTTAACTCTTGTTTCTTATGCAAAACTAATGGGCATCAAAAAAGAGATTGTTCTATGATTGTAAACAATAGAACAAATAATAAGTCTTCAAGAGCAGCTCTTAATAATCAAGATGCACAAAAATCTTCAGACGAAGAAAAAAATGGGGTTAATAATAGTGAGGTGAATACCAGTGAATCCCTCCATCCTCCCCTCCGAGAAAATAGTGACCTAAAGGGAAACCATGTTGCCTGACATTCTTGCCCTGAGGACAATGTGCATAGTGAAGAACCTACTCCTGTTGTTGAGGAAAAGGTAGAGCACTTTGGGAAAATCCAAAAGGTAACGAAACAAACCCAAATAATTGTGTTGAAAACAATGTTCCATGTGATGGAAGCTCTATTCCAATTGATATGAATAATGTAGAAAGTATAAATAAAGAGATTGATGCAATAGTGCATGTGAAGGATATTGAAAATGCATCCCATAAAATAATGCATAAGAGATAGTTCTTGATAAACTCAAAGAACATATTAAGAGGAGGAATGCTGAGAGTACCCCAAACCCTTCTGAGACTACAAATTTAGTAGATTCAAAAGGGATCCCTTTTGATTGTGACTTTAACCCTTTGTTTTAAGAAATAGGAATTGGACAAAGAAATAAAGAGAAAAATGGGCCTAAAGAGGAGGAAAATAAAAAAAGAAACCAAGTGAGCCAAAGTAACAGCTCACAAAAGCCTGGAAAGAAAGGGAAAGGGGAGGGAATTCCTACTTGCTTTGATAGATTATATAAGAACCAAAAAATCCCTCAACCCCCCCTCCCCATAAATGATTTTAAATTGTATAAGATGGAATACTCGGGGAGTGGAATCCCCTGAGAGGAAGTATGTATTAAGGTCACTTTGCAATAGTAAAAAAGATCTTGATTGTCTTCTAATTCAAGAAGTAAAAGCTGTTGACTTCCAGTTGCACAATGCATTAAGATTTGGATGGAAAAATGTTGTTGTCTTTCACACTAATCACCAAAAAGGAAAGGGTGGAATAGCCATTCTAGTAGAGCAAAAATGGAAACCATATATTGCTAGTTTTGGTTGTTCTCCCTACAATAGATGTATATGGATAACTCTAGACAAAAACAATCAAAATTTTAGGGTGTGCTCCATATATGCCCCCAATAGACTACAGTAAAAGAATTGAAGTGTGGAGATTGTGCGTTTCTAACCTACCTAAAGTACCTTGGATTATAGGGGGAGATTTTAACATGAAAGAAAATAAAGAGGACAAAGTTGGGGATTTTCCATAGACATGGAAAGGAAATGATTACGAACAGTTCTATTGGACAAGAATGAAAAGAATGTTAAAATCATTTGATCCTTTAGAAGGGAAAAAGAAAGACAATAAAATTATTTGTTTTACTTGGTGCAATAACCAAAGTGACAGTATAAGAGTATATTGCAGATTAGACAGGTTTTATGCTCAAGAAGACACATTTTGCTTTGTCAGTAGGAAAGGTTGCAACTGTGTACAAGTGGAGCCCAAAACTTTATCTGATCACTATCCAATTCAAACAAGGATCATTATCAAATCCTGTGGTTTTAGGTCAGATATGAAGAAGGACGGTCCATACAAATTTAACATTGAAGTGTTAAAATATCAAGATTGTATGGAAGGTATTATAACTATCAGACAAATTTGTCAAATTAATAAGATATTCTTTCCAAAAAAATCAGCCATTGAATACTCGGTTGGATTGATATCCAATCTTAAGGTCCTATTGAAAACTATTGGGAAGAAAGCGAAAATTGAGGGGTAGAAGATTAGAATGCTCCTTGCATGATGAATTATTGGCTGCAGAGGCTGAAGTGCAAAAGGATATAAATAATGAGGACCTGGTTCAGAATCTAAAGAATATAAAACATAAACTCCAAAAATTCCAGATAAAGAAAGCTCAGGGGGCTTGAATTAGACCCAAAATGAATTAGGTCAAAGATGAAGATAAAGGTAATAATATTTCTTCAATATGTTGAGAGCAAAACATGTTGTAGAATCTATTGGACCCATTAAAGTCAATGATTCTTGGGTTCATGACAACGAAGAGATTAAGAAAGTTTTATTTGAATTCTATAGGCAGCTCTTCACTATTGATGATAAAACTACTTGTTGCATCAATGTTCGGGATGTTTGTAAAAGGATAATGCCCAAAAAAATCACAGAAGAAATGGTTGCAGATCTAGAAAAAAAAAAAGTTGCATGGACACGGATACGGATACAAATACGAATACAATATCGGATACGGATACGGCCATTTTTTAAGACCCCAATATGGATATACGATATTCATAAAAAACACATACACATACTTTCTAAGTTATTAGAGGAGATTTTCATTACGTTAAAAGAAAATAAGTAAATATAAATTAAATAATATTAAATTTTAAATATAATAATTTAGTAAAGAATAAACAATTAAATATATATTAATAAATTTTATTTATATTTAAAGAATAAATTTTAATTTTTTTTAAATCTCTAATGTTTAAACAACATAATATAAATATAACATTATAAACAATTAACTTTTTTAAATCTATAAAAATTAAAACACCTAAAAAAAAATTAAAACACCAAAAAAATAGCAGAGTTGCACTGAAAGAAGAGCTAGAAAAATGGGTTGTTGGAATAGAAAAACATTTCATTTGTCTTCCTCATTTGGTGTTGGTTTTGTATACAAAACAAAACAAAAAAATTGCACAATTGAAGCTTTTTAAGATTAAGTTTAGGAAGATTCGCGTCAGATTTTTTGAAAATCAAATCACATAGTATTCGGCATGGCTGGAAAATCAAGTTTTTTTGGGCACGTGTGGGTATGGTATCCAATGTGTATCTGTGGTGTATCGTACCCGTACCCGTATCAGATATGGGGATACACGTGCCCAGGGAGGGCAAGGGCGTATCCGGCTACTCTGAGAAAAGGAATCTCTAAAGAAGTCTCTAATGCAATTTTTTCATTCCAGAATGGGAAATCTCCTGGAGTTGATGGTCTACCAATTGAGTTTTACAAAGCTAACATGGAGTGGATGGTAGATGACTTCTATGAGGTATTTCAAGAAGCTATTGAAAAGGGATCCCTAGGGAGTAACATCAATAAAGGCATAATAAAACTAATTCCAAAAAATGGAGATAAAAGTAACATTAAGAATTGGAGACCTATCACTCTCCTAAATGTATCCTATAATTTTTTCGCAAAATTTTTGGCTCTGAGGTTAATAGAGATACTTCCCTTGATCATAGCAATACCATAACTGGATTCATTAAGGGCAGATATATATTAGAAAATCTAAGTATGAGTTGGGAAGCACTGGATTGGGCTAGAAGGGATAATAAAAATGTAGAGATTCTCCTGCTTGACTTTGAAAAAGCATATGATAAAGTTGAGTGGTCATTTGTGATTTCTATTCTGGAAGCAGTTGGATTCCCAGATGGGTTTTGCAGAATGGTTAAATTACTCTTTAAAGATGCAAATGCCCAAGTGGAAGTGAATGGCTCTCTCTGATCCTTTTCCTCTAGGTAGATCAATCAGATAGGGTTGCCCTTTGGCTCCAACTCTATTTGTTATTTCCTTTGAAGCATTGTTTTATATTTTGAGGGGCTGATCTACTTGGTCCTAATTTGCATGGAGTTGTACTTCCTGATAAGTCTACCTTGCCAAACGTACAATTTGTAGATGACACTGCACTATTCCCTAAATTGGCTGAAAGCAATATGGATAACCTTGTGGCCAGACTAAATATCTTCTGTCAAGCCTCTGGCTCTAAAATCCTAGAAGCTAAATCCTTGTTATTGATTTGGAATTTAAAACCCCCTTCCTAGTTCTTTAAATTTTCTTGGCAATGGTGTCGATCAGATAAAACTATTAGATACTTGGGTATCCCTTTCTCTGTTAGACCATCTTTAAAAGAAATGTGGAATTGAATGTTTGCTAAGATAGAGAAAAATTTGAAAAATTGGAACAACAATTACCTTTCCCTTGTAGGAAGGGTGCATGTTTGTCAAAAAATTCTTGCTTCTTATTCCATATACTATGCTTCAGTGTGGTTCTTTGCAAGCTATCAAATTAATAATATGTAGAAACTCATAAGGAAATTTTTGTGGTCTAATGGAAAAGGAAATGTAATGTCCCCTCTCGATCTATGCTGATAATGTAATATTTTAATTTAACGCTAATGTTCTAAGTTACATTTATTATTTAACTTATCGTTAATTAAAATATTATTAAAAAGGAAATCATAAGGGGTTTTGTTTAAAAAAAAAGAGTAAAATTAGTTTTTTCAGGTTGTGAATTAAAAATGACATCCATTTTCATTTAAAAGATTAATTTTTAAAGTGAATTCAAAAAAGTCAGTGGGGAGTTAAGTTTGGGAGGATGAAAAGCAATTTTGAATTTCTTTTGGTTTATGTTGGAGTTTTTGGTTGGAGAGGAAGGGTTTTGCAATGTTAATTACAAAACTTTGTGGGGACAAAAACCTCCATAAAGGATCACCTTCGAGGCTAAAAGATGTTTCCTAGGTGGTTGCTAACAGTCACATCTTGTGGCTGTGCTGGTGCATTCACTGTTTAATTTTAATGAAAGATTGATATATAGATTATCATGTTTATGAAGTCAAATCTTTGAAGGGAGAAATCTAATTCCAGTATATCAGGGCATTTGGTGTTTTTGGATGATTTCCAATTTTTCCTTACTAGCCATACATGTATAGGAAATACCAAAAATCTTATATTTTCATACATAAAAATCTACAAAGAGCAAGAATGCTTATGGGTATTGTTTCATTGTAAATTATCTTGGTTGGCAATTAATTTCCAGCATTGAACCAAATGTTAAATGCTCATTTCAAATTTTATATGGAGGCCGTACAATTTTGCCAGTTCGTAGCACCATATCTTGCTTGTTTGAGTTGACTGAGGAAATTATTGGTTATGGGTAATATTGCATCACTTAACTATTGGTTGAGAAATCATTTTGAACTCTTGAAACCAAGTGTTGAAGCTGGTTTGAATTTTAATTGTGAGGCCTTACTTTTCAGCAAGTCCGTACCATGTACTGAGCCATACCTCATCGTTTGGCTTGCAAGTTTTGTTAGGTGCATTTGATGGTTGTGGGTATTGGCTAATGCTTCATTCCTTGGCTGGGCAACCTTATTGGACTCTTGAAACAGTTTAGTATTTGCACAATAAATTCTTAATTGAGGCCGTCAGATTTGTTGATCCGTACCTTGCAGAGGGTTACATGGGTGTTTAAAAAGCCAAGCGCTTGATGTATTTAAAAGTTTATCAGCTTATGAATGCCGCCAAAGTCCAGTTGACAATATGCAAAGGTGACAGTGTGATTTATTGAGATGAAGTTGGATGAAGTTTGTGGTTGCATAGTACATGGGTCACCATTGCTGCACATTTCAATATCTTCTTGAGCAGGTTACTGCAGACTTAAATGTTGCTTTATTTTCAGTAGAATTCATCATTCATTACATCTGAACAGCTAAATATTATATTGTGTGAAAAGAGGGGTGGTTTGAAGGGATAGGGAGTTCCCTGTAGTGAGGTACAGTCAACTCTACAACTGTAATAGTGTTAAAAACCATACCTGTAACTGTCACAAATCTGCCTGTGAATAATGATGAAGCAGAAAGGAGAATGCTGAAGTAAGTTCATTAACATCTGAAAAATACGGGATCCGTTCCTTTGTCTAAATTCTCTAATTTCAAGTAGCAAATATGGAGTGATGGTTTAATTGTGTTTGTAATGAACAAATGCTATTCAAAGTGTTGTTCTCTATATAGTAAATTTGTATCAAACCTCTTAAAACATACACCTATCAACATGCAAAACTGAAAACACACTTCTCAAGGAAAGACGTACAATTTTCAAAAAATAAAAGGGATGGAACAGTTTAGGAAATAATAAGAAACATGCAATCAAATGGGAGTGGTGTTGTGTTGGTAAAGAAGATGGGGGATTGGGGTTAAAGGATTTGAAGATTCATGGCATTGCCTTAGCGTCAAAATGGGTTGTAAAAGCATTGGTTGGTGAGGAGCCTTGGAAGGTCCTTATCAAAAGAAACATACAAGAAGTACCAAAAAGGCAAAACAATAGAGGAATCTACATCCTCACGATATCTTGTTTGGTAATTTTAGTATAAAACCCTCTTGATCTACTATATTTGCCAGCATTTGGAAGGCTTGGGAGTTTAGCAGACATCTAGTTACAGACTGTGAAGCAGTTAGTAAAGAAATAATCATATCTTTGGGTTCAGTTCTGTTTGGTGGAACCTGAGTCATAAAAATAAGCCACTTGCATTGGTACAAGGATGTTCAGCCAAGAAAAGGAATTATACAGGAATTTTTTCCTTAAATGACATTCTGAGCAATAATGAGATTAAAAGCTGGGCTCAACTAAAAAATGAGTTCAATGTTCCAAAGTCCAATAAAAGATCCCTCTCTGTAATAAAAAGACATTGGAGTTAATACAGTTCCCAGTTAGTATTAAGGTTGAAGATGAAGGTTTTGATTGATGATGAAGGTTTTGAAAACTTCAATTGGATTGATGACAATCCCCTCCTAAAAATCAAATCACACAATCTGTATAAAATGTTAACCCACTCCCAAGAGGTATTTGATCATGTCAGTCAGGATTGGAAATTGGAAATAGAGAGAAAAGACTAACCTAATATTACCAAGGTCTGCAAGTCTAATAAAATTGAGCCTAAAAAATGTTGTTTTAGATGGATGTTGTTGCTTAAGAAACTTATTACTGGTCCTACTCCATCTGTTTGTTCTATCTGTGACTATTCTGAAGATATAGATCATATTTTCTCTAAATGTCAATATGCATCTGCTATTCGGTCAATGTTTATGGGTAGCATCCTAGGCTGGGACTATAGAAATAATGTGTCATAGTTTGAAATTTTGTGTGGATTTGTCAAAGGTCTTAATGCTGAGTCAAATATCTGTTGGTCTATTATGTCTACTGAAATTTTGTCGTTTATATGAAAAAGGAAGAATGAGCACTTGTACCAGGGCAAGAGGAGAGTTCTTACTAAGTCTACTGTAGACTCACATTTCTCTTGATTTTTCAACAAGTGACTTTAACCTTGAGACTACCTGCAGATAGGTTCCTGAAGATGTTAGATGAAGGTGCTACTCCACTGTTTAAGAATGATATTCAAGAGGCTGATTATTGGCCTCAAGACTTAAGGAACGTAGATAATAAATTTAAAATTTCAGAAAGAGTATATAGACTTTCAAAACAGATACAGCAACCTTCAGCAGTATGAACTACGAAGAGATTCAGCAGTGAGGGACCTGGAAGTTACTCATCAAAACTTTGATAACGGCAGCTGGGAGCACATCTCACCTTCAATTGGAGCCATTCCTGGGTTTGACTCCTTTAAAATGAGTAAAAATGGTCCTAGCAAAAAGGAAAAATTGAATGTTAGCAGCAAACTTGATATGTAATTATTGTTAAAAAAAGGACTTGCTATGGTTATGTAATTTTGATATTTTGTGACTAGACTTGTAGCCTGGCTGGGGCTGTACTACCTAATGTGACTATTCTGGTCACATATATATTGTAACCAGACTTCTCTATTTAGTAATCTACATTAAACTTTGGGACCCATGGGCCCTAAAGGGCAAGGTATATTTACAAGTGGCTGCACTTTTTGGCAACCTGATTTTTTATAATTTCCAGTTCGCAATTTGAATCAAAGCTTGAGGCCATCAAGGACAAAACCCTTGAAGGAAAGTTTTAGGTTAGGATGGAAACCCTTTCCTCATGCTCAGTCATTCTGGTAATTGTTACAGTATGCTGACCAAAGGTAATGATTGGATATTCTCAGGACTTGATGCTGGTTACATCAACTTTCATCCAGGTGCCATTGGAGGGAGCTCACATTCAACCAACACCAGGCAGATTTCCAAGAATATTGCCCAGATCTGGAGGCTGAAAACCATCATTTGTTGCAGAATACTAGGGCCGATTTGTTGCAAACTTAACAACACCTGGATCAATTTGTTTCACCTGCCATTGAACAGCAGACACTTCTGCAAACCACCCACCATCCAAGAAGGTCACTGCTGGTCACCGGGCTTTACAGGCTGCCCCTATACATTGCTACTGCAGACACTTGGGAGATCGACCAGATCTGACCTTGATCACCCAGATCAGGTCAGGATAGCCAAATCTGAGTAAAGACAGCAAACAGGTCATATCAGATTGTCACGTCTCGTGTTCTTGTATAAACTTAATTGATAAGTAAATTACTAAATTGAATTGGTTGTGAATATTGGTTGAACATCTTATGAATATAGATAAATGTGTTTTAAATTGGATGTTATATTAAATGCTTGAATTTGAAATTGAAATTTAAAATCTGAAAGAAGGAGTCTATAGTGGAAATATTGGAAAGTATTTTTCTCAAAGAAACAGTCTATAGTGGAAATAAAATTTGTGAAAACATATAGAAATCCATTTTTTTTCTATTATTAAATCTCTTATTGCAAATCCATTTTTCTAAATCTACTTTCTACTTAAAATATTTATGTTCATATATGTATATGAAATAGTGAAGGACACATAAAATCATTTGCATGAAATAAAGGAGTATTATTTATTTATTTTATGAAAAAACATGCATGTTATTGTATTCTATGTGTATTGGGTTTACCTTCTGGGATAGGGTGCCGGATATGGGTTAACAGAGAAGGTCGATCCTCTTTTCAGGATCTACTTGATACTTATAGTGCATTGGCCAAAGCAATGTGTTCATTGAAATAGATGGAATTTACCTAGCAAAATTATTATATATATTTCTCTGCCATATCCTGTTTGTGGGACATTGCATGTTCATGTTACAAATGCATGTATATACATCAGGCTTGCATCGAGATTCCCTCCTTTTTATTTCCAAGTTGCTAGCCTACTAGGTACTCTATCTTAGGGTCGAATTATTCTTTGTGTTAGGAAGAATTCAAGGGAAGCATAAGCCGTGGTTGGTGGAAAAGCACCTAAGCCATGTGTTGTGACAACTTTTCACACATACATACACTTCATAGAGCCGGGGACCCCTAGTAGTTTGCTTGCTAGTTTTTAGGGTTTGTCTCAGCAATGGTTTCATGAGACCACTTCTTTTAGAGTTTCAAGTGAGTCTTAAAGAGAGTCATTAGAAGACCAAGAGTCAATAATCCATGCTTGAATCGGTGCCTATAGCGTATCCTGAAGTGCTCGAGAAGGCCGGGGAGGCGAGGATGGCGTGCTTTTCGACCAATTGACACTTCTATTTTAGGGGAGAATGCTTTTGCTTTTTCGTTTTTTCATTTTTGGCATTTTTGGACCAAACGGGGTTCCCTATTTTTTAGGGATTTTGTTTTTTCTACTTTTAGAAAGTCAACCCTGGTCAGCGAGTCAACTTTCCATCTTTAGATCCAGAAATCCCAGCAAAATATCGAAAAAAATCATTGAAAAATAAAAAATCCAAGTAAAAATCAGGAGAAAACCATTGAAAAATCAGTCAAAAAGCTGAGAAAAATCAACCCAAAAGGCATGAAGAATCTGGGAAAATCATTGAGAAATCAGTCAAAATCTGAGGGAAAATCACCAAAAAAAATCAACCAAAAGGGCATGAAGTTCATGATAAAATTTTGTCTAAGTCTGGAAAATTTGCCATCAAAGAGCATGATCAGCCATCAAAAAGGTCAGCCCTACTTTTAAGGGACAGAGCAAAAGGAAGTATGAAGTCCGCCCTTGCCTTAATCAAGAAAAAAATGGCAAAGACTCTTCAAAGTCCGCCGTGCCTTGGAGAGAAATGGCAAGACGAAGTATGAGGTCAGCCTTAAAATGAGGGACTTGGCAGAGGCATGTCAAAGTCCATGGCCACCTTAGCAAAGAGGTTCCAAACTCCGTAGCTTTGGCAGAGACTTGTTTGAAGTCCGCCCAGCCTTGAGAAAGATGGCAAGGACGTTGTAAATTCCGCCCTTGACTTGGCAAGGACTTGAGGAAGTCTGCCTAGGCATACAAGAGGAAAAAAATAAAAAATTTTGCTAAGTGTTTGGTGCCTTGAGGTAAAAATCCGAAATTTGCCTAAGTATGGGGGCCTAGAAAGAGGAAAAATTGAAATTTTGGCTAAATATTTTAATGTTTTAAAGGGGAGAGAGGCTAATTTTGGCTAAGTGTGGAAGGCAAAGACTTAAGAAAGTCCGCCATGCCTTGATGGAAGGTGGAAAAGACTTAAGGAAGTCCGCCTAGGCCATGGCAAAGGAAGAATGAAGTTCGCCTAGCATGAAAAGAGAAGGAAGGTTAAAAAATTCACCTAAGTCTGGATGCCTAGAGAAAAATTGATGAAGTTGGCCAAGTATACAGAGGAAAATGCACATGGCAAAGAGGCAAGAAAGTCCGCCCTTGGCTAGAAGGGATATAAATTTTGTCAAGTATCATGGAATTTTTCCTACGGAAGACATCCAGACACAGACTTTGCCTAGAGAAATTCATCTAACCAAGAGAAAAATTGATTTTGGCATAAGAAAAGGTGCCCAACACAATTCAAAGTCCGCCATGGCAAGAGAAAATAAGGATCTGGTGTAACAATTGTCGATGAAATGGCTAAAATTTTGACTTGGCTAGACGAAAATTGAAGTAAATTTGGAGAATAAACTTTTAGCCAAGGAAAAAGAGAGAAAAATCGAAATAGCCATGGGTCCAACACGAACGGGTTGGAAATAAATTAAAATATTTTAATATTTTAATAATTTATTTCCAAATACTTAGAAATTTAAAACACCTTGGACAAAATAAAATTCGCCAGACGTGTATCGGAGGAAAATAAATTGCGCCGAGCAAAGATAAAATCCAATAGGCAAAATTAAATTCGCCAATGATTTAAAACTTGGAAAATCGAATTTAATTAGACATTTAATGTTTTTTTTTTTTAAAATCGAGAATTAAAGATAAACATCTAAGCAAAAATCGAATTTTTGAAAATCAAAGAGATTTGCCTGGATAAGATCGCCATGGAGTTTTTTCGAAAAATAATGGAAACTTGCCTGTATGAAGAAGAGAAAACAAATCGAAATCGAGAGAGAAGAGGGCAGTTGCTAAAACAAATCAAGTTCTTCAGCATTATAATGAGTTTCAGCAACTCATTTTTCACAGACACAGTTGAAGAGAAGTTAATCTCTCGAAATTCTAAGGCGATCAATCCTTCTGCAGGCAAGATCAATTTTCTCAGAGGAAGAAGTAATTTTCATTGCTGAAGAAGAATTTTCTCGAGGAAGGAAAAGATTTATTTGCTGAAAGTCGGATTTTTGTGCAAGAGGGGCGCACTTTGTCACTTGCTTTTTGGTTAAATCCTCAAAGTTTAAATCTGATCTGCAGCCGGAAGTTCTTTCCTGAGGTTTGAAGTTCAATTGGATAAATTCGCCATTCTCTTTCTGTCTTTTCCATCTTGGCTAAGTTTTGGCTAAAATTTAAATGAAATTCATTTACTTTCAGCTTGCTTTTTCGCAGAAGTTTAATTATTTAATAAGCTGAAAGTAAAATATTTGAACACAAGGTGCGAAAATAAATTATTTTCAAAAAGTCTATGTATTAATGTTAATATTTTGACTACAGGTTAATGACCACGGTGGGAGAATCGTCAAAGAAAGTGCCAATGAAGTTCGCCAACAAAGGTGCACAACGAGAGTCGAAAATAAATTCAAAGTGGAAAAATGTTGCAGACACCGATCTGGGACATGTTGACTTCATAGAGTTCAAGAAAAGAGTATATGGACAGGACGGACTTCCGACACCAATTGCCAGACGAATGGTGAGAAATGGGATTTTTCAGGCAGCTGGATTCCCGCCTGCGATGGACTGTGCTGAATTAATGGTAGAATGTGCCATCCACTACGATGCTCAGAAGAGGACCTAACGGCAGAATTATGGCTCACCTAGGCGAGGTAGCCATACAGGAGACATTTGGCATCCCAGCACATTCCTGTACCACCTACAAAACCAAGGAGGAAGCCAAGAGATTGTATGACAGCCAGTCAGACTTATGCGCCACAAATATTAATAAGGCATGGTTGGAGAAGCCTAAAACGTCAATAAAGAAGATGCCTAAGAGGCCATGCCAGACAGACTTTAAAGAAGACTATGGGGACATCATTTTGATGCTGAACAGAATAGCTGGCAACCCACAAGGTGCATATTTTGAAAATTGGATGTATTACTTTATAGATGAAATCACTTCCGGCGTAAAGATGTTCAACTGGTCTCGAATGATAAGTAACAATCTTCACAAGCAGTTGGTTAATTTGGAAAAGACTAAGTCTTTTCACATGAGCTCGTATATTGTCTATTTATTGGCCAGGTCATATAAATACCTAGGACTAGTTTGCAAAGGAAAAGTTGGCAACGGAGAAAATGAACTCAGGCCTTATGACTGCTACCCGCAGCTTCAGCTAAGGGAGAAATCTCATTTCAGGCGGGTGCATGATTCGTTCTTAATGTATATCACAAGGACACTTCAAGGAGGAGTGTATCAAAGGCTGAGTCATGAGGCAAAGAGTTTGATCAGTAAATACGGATCCTGGTTTATCCAGTTTCCAAAATTTACATATGTTAGGATCCAGGGATTCACTAGAAATCCCTACAAGTTGCCTATCTATCCAACAAATCGAATGATCCTCGCTAAAAGTCCCGAAAAGTACCGGAAGAATACCGTAACATCCGCAGGGCCCACTAAAAGGTGGTCGCTACATTCCCATTTTTCATCAGGAATATGTTAGAATCCTGTCCGTCGGCGCAAGCAGCTGAGAGCGCCAGGTTGGAAATCCAGTGGTACCCGTTCACAGCCTATAAGTCCAGGGCCAATTTTGACCCACATCATCATATCCGGACAGTGGATGGGAGAAGGTACAAGCATAGAGTGGAACTGGAGGAATTTTGGGCGAACGCCGCTGATGAATATGAGGTTAGAAGAAGATTATGTCCAAAATGCCAGTAGACTTCATGAGGGCGATCGAACTTTGTCGGGTGCCTGATCAGTTGCAGGACGATGGGAATTATGTCCAGCCACGCTTCGAGGAGAGCCGACCTCTTCCTCCCGTAAAGTGGTCAAAGCCTGAGCACTCAAACTTGGCAACCTTGATGAGACTCTGTCCAAGAAGAGAACAATGAGCCTATTCAGTTGGATAGCGATGAGCCTTCATCTCATATGGGCACAAAAATATTAGGTTCAAATAATGAGATGGAAGTCCAAGATGATGACTTCGAAGAGGGAATGATTTCCGCCCTCAAAGGAGTCTTGGATGTTCCCAATGAAGAGAACGTTCAGGAGGAAGATGGCATTGAGCAACCTACCATTCCGGATTGGCTAATAGAACGAATGAAGATTCAGGCACCAGAAGAAGCCCAAGAGGAAGATGATACTGCGGATTTCTTAGCAAGGTTGGAACAGGTTGCAATTAAGAAGCCTGCCAAGAAATTTTCCACCATTCAGCGGGACGAGGCAGGCAGTCGTTCCATACACATCGCAGTACCAACAGTGGACAAGCCACAAGATGAGATCACTCCTCAAGAGTACGCCATAACCACTATAGATCTTGGCCCAACCACAAAAGGTCGGGAAGTGAAGGAACTAGATAATTCCGTCTCAACTGTCAAGGCGAGACTGGAAAAAGAAGTGGCGAAAAAGAAGGAATATAAAAGGGAAGTTGAACGCCTGAAGGAGTACATACGGCATCTGACCCAGCCACTCAATCAAGGTGATGCAGTAGCTCCTCCTCTCCTTAATCCCTCACAGGAAATAGCCAAGGATGTACAGCAAGGGATGGTCATAGCCAAGGAGGCTCAGGAATGGATGATAAGCGAGGGCACAGAAGCAGCCTCGTTCATGGAGAAATTGGCACTTGCCTATGGGCAAACTTCTTCTTTTCTTTCTAGGCTGGTTGATATGGCAGAAACTTGGGACAACCTTCCAGATATTCAGGAGAGGCTTATTCCATGCCTCAGGGTCTTGAAGGGCGTTCCAAGGGAAGAGTTAGTTGAAAGAAAGGTGATTGGTGCAGGAGCAGCTTATGATTTTCACCATTGGTTTTGGGCAGTGACTATACGGAAAGAGATTCTAGAAAGGGTGAAAGCGAACGGGCTGAAAGTTGAAGAGCAAGTCAAAGAAATCCGGGAGAAAATTTATATGACAGGTGCAGAAGTGTTTGACCGAGAGATTGTCCGAGAAAACGACATGCAGCTGGAGAGGTTGAAACGTAAGGTTCAGGAGGCTTTCTTCTCGGCTACTGGACCAATTCTGAGACAGGATTTTGCGAGAGTGGTGAATCTCATGGCCATCCGGAATGATTTTGTGAGGCAAGAGGCAGATTGGGAGAGCACCTTCGCCAAATGTGCTGAGGACTTGGATGGACTTGAATTCCAGATTAGCATGCTGCCGCCCGTCACGATGGAGGAGGTTGTCACGGTCGTGTCCAAATTCATCGAGCGCAATGTTGCCCAAGAAGATAGGGACGCCTCTCCTTGATGATAGCTCCAACTGCCACTTCACTGCCTGTTACTGATTGTTTACTGATTGATAACTGATGTTATTTTGGGCAACCATAATTAGGGTTGGGTTGTATTAATCTTGGCCGTCGATATTCTTTTAATCTCAGCCCTTCATTTGATTTTTGAAACTCTATTTAAACTGGTGATCTCTCACTTTCATTGGTGTGGAGACAGTGTATGAAATTGTTGCATTGAGACTATTTCTGATAATAAAAGCTCTTATGCATGATTTGCTTTGAATAACTTTTATTGTCAAGTAGTAAGCGAGGTTGCATATCTTCTTTTACCATAGATTAGAGTTAGAAGTAAGTTAAATTTGCTTTGAATATTGGTTAAGTGAATGAGAGATTGATCGTATAGATTCAATGGTGAAGTATTGTTTGCGTTTCTTCGAATGGATGATTTGCATTCGATGAAAGTTAGCCCTCGAAGCTA
>VDFB02349713.1:0-22087 GCA_007258455.2 Sequoia sempervirens
TGACTCAGGTGACCATTCAAAATTCAGACTCAAAACCCCAAACGGAGACCGGAAGAAAACCAAGACGCAACGAAAAAACCCTAGAAAGCAAAATATGAGGGTCCCCATTTGCAATGGGAACTAAAAGATGTGAGTAGGTCACAACAAGGGTTTAGTGAAGAAGCACATGCATGTTGCAAGGAGAAGAGGAGCACAATGACATAGAAAACACAACTCCCGAGGTAGGGGAAAATTTGATGATGTGTAAGATTTTTCTCAAGCTTGCACAAGAGGAGAGTGAATTGTGGTTGAGGAAGAGCATTTTCTGCACTAAGTGCGAGTTGGATGGTAAGTGTTGCAAGCGAATTATAGACATAGGCAACATTGATAACTTAGTGTCCATAGAGATGGTCTAGAGATTGGGGTTGAAGACAACTACACACCCAACATCATACAAGATCTCATGGTTTGAACTCACCTAAAAGGGAGAAGAAGAGTGCACAAAGGACAAGGTGATTCTGCTCTCAACAAATGAGTTTCTCAAGGAGGTAAGGGATTCAATTAGTAGTACTTGTGTAGGTGGAATAAGAGATGTGCAACTCTAGGAGCTTGAAGTTGTCGTGCTGCTCAAGGAGTTTATAGATGTGATTAACGCAAGAATGCCAAATTGATTTACACCAATGCACAACATCTCACATTGCATGGATCTTATCCTAGGATCTAGTTCACCTAATAAGGTGTAGCATCACAAGTCCAAACATGAGCGAAAAGTTAAATTGAAAGGTAGAAGAATATTTGGAAAATGTTTAATTTAGGAAATCATGAGCCCTTCAATTGTAGTGATTGCACTGAAGGAGGAGAGTGGAGGATGTGGATTGACCCGTGCACAATCATTAAGATTACCATTAAGCACTAATTTCTCTTACCAGTTGAATCTTGCATGGATGATCTTATGGATTGATGTGATGCATGTTATTTCTTGAAGATAGATCTCAAGAATGAGTATCACTAGATCTGCATGAGAGAAGGTGACGAATGGAAGATTGCATAAGACGGTGATGCTATTTAGCTTAACCGATATGTCGATCACATTTATGAGGTTAATGAATGAGGTTTTGAAGCCATTTTGGGGCAAGTTTGTGTTTGTTTACCCTGATCACATTTTGGCATTTAGCAAGATCAAGAAGTAGCATCTTGTGCATCTATTGTAGGTCTTTGCATATTTGAGGAAGGATAAGTTGTGTTAAATTGAAGAAGTGCGCCTTAATGAAAAGGGACTTGTTTTACTTGGGATTTGTCATTTTTCTAGAAGGATTGAAGATGGACTCATAAAATGTTCGTGTGATTGTTGAGTGACTAGAACCAAGAAGCACAACTAGGGTAAGGAGCTTCTACAGGTTGGTGAGCTTTATAGAAAGTTCATTAGGAAATTCAATGGGATTTGTGCACCTTTAACTCATTGTATGAGAACAGGTAGATTTTGATGGATGACTGCTACTGCCAAGAGCTTTATGCTCTTGAAGAAGGTGATAGAGGAGCTTGTGTTGGCACTCCTTGATTTTGGAAAAAAAAAATTGTTCGATTGTGATGCCAATGGAAGCATGATTAGTGTTATGCTAAGCTAGGAGGGCAGACTTGTTGCATACTTCAATGATAAATTGAACTACACCAGGCATAAATATTTAGTTTATGACCAAGAGCTTTATGTCATAGAGCAAGCTTTACTCTAGTGGAGGCACTATTTATTTCCCAAAGAATATGTTGTACATAGTCCATAAGTGTTAAATTCATTAACAATAGGCAAAGTTGAATCAAAGGCACATGAAATGGGTGGAATATCTACAAGGTTATTCTTTTGTTTTGAAGCATTAGACTAGTAAGATGAATAAGGTTGCAGACGCCTCAAGTAAAAGGCAGATTTTGTCTACTATGATAGTGGAACTAGTGGTCATGGAGTTGAAGGATTTGTCACAAATCCTAATTTGCAGATATGTGGTGCACATGCATGGAGCTGTGGGTTGGAAATAGAGGTCCATTTGAGGACTTTTGCACAAGGGTATTTGTTCAAAAATGACAATTGTGTATCTCATAGACTCATACAATTCAATGAGGGGGAAGCTTATTTATGAGTTGCGTGGAGGCAAAATCAGAGGCCATTTGGATGCAAATAAGACTTGAGCAATATTGGCGAGAGATATTACTAGCTTGTTTTGTGCAAAGATGTGCACAAATTTGTTGAGTGTTGTATAACATTTTAGGTGGGTAAAGGAATGGTATATAATACAGGATTGTATAAGCCATTGCACACACAAGATAGACTATGGCAAGAACTGGCCATGGACTTTGTCCTTGGATTGCTGTGCACCTAGAAAGGTAATGACTCCATCTTTGTTTTTGTTGATAGGTTTTAAAAATGGCACACATCATTCCTTGTTAGAAGATGAATGATGTATCTAGGGTCATGAACTTAATTCTTCAATGAAGTTGTATGAGTGCATAGATTTTTAATTTTTATGAATATTACTTTAGATAGATACACAAATTTCCTAAGCCATTTTTGACGTACTTTGTGGAGGAAATTGAGCATGCAGCTGATTTACAATTTTGCTTATCATCCATAGAACGAGGAACAAACAAAGTTTATTATTTAGAGTTGTGGCAACTTGTTGGCGTTTAAATTCACACCTTTGGAATGCGTATTTGAAACGGACAGCTATGCATAGATAAACTGCTCTTCAAATTAGGAGGGGAAGCTCCCTCTTGCTGATGGTATGAAAGAAAGTAAATTAAATCTAATTTGCCTATCTTTTTGGTTCAGCTAGAGTACAAGGTTTATAAAACACAAGACGCTGCAGCTGAGATTTTCTGATTTAAGAATTCCAGCTACGACTAACTTACGCTAAAGACGTTTCTATTTTCTCGAGTAAACGCAGAGCAAAAGAAAATGGAAATAAACAAGGTTGATTTCTCTGACAAAGGCTTAAGAGAACGCTTTCTCAACATACATCTACACACTTCAATGCAAGCTGAAATTAAGATCACAAAAGCATAACACATATAATGGAAATCTGAGACGTTATACCAAGGCAAAGGAGGCTCATGATTTTATTTCTCAAACTTCTGGAACAAAAATTACTAAACACATGCCTAGAACAAGAGCTTGCAGCTAAAGAGGCTTGCAAAACTTGTTCTTACACAAAAGGAACAACAATTACAATAACTACTTGTTGGCTAAAAGAGACTCAACAATTCGCTATCATAAAACAATTGAACAACACTAAATAACAAATAGAAGTCACTTAGGCTCAGTGTTTTGTTATCACTAGCATGGTTAAAGAAAACTAATGAGCAAAGGCTCTTATTTATAGGCAAGCAAAGGAGTAGGGAACCCTAAAATCTCCTTGCTTTTACAATCTAGGGCTTGCTCAACAAGCAAGCTTTATTTCTAAATCTAGAAAGAAGATAACATCTAACACCTAAGAAAGCAGAAAAAGCAGGGACTGCCAACTATTACAATTCATTTTCTTTCTCTTCTTCGAAGAATGGATAAGAATTGCTCCAAGAAAAGAAAGAAAGTGGAAAGAAAGCTTCTAGAAGAAAACGGCTTTAAATTGTGTCCCGGTTCAGTGCATCTATGTGATGAACCCTGCTGGCTCTCAGTTCATAACCCTCTTTTCTTAAGTCTTTAAAGTGTTTTTTAGAGTTTTTAGAGAAATCTTAGTAGACAAAAGAGAAGGGGCGCAGCATATTTTTGCTCACAAAAGAGAAATTTAAACTTATTCCTTCAAATTGAAAGTACAAAATGTATTATCAAACACCAACAGATAGATTAAGAACGATAAACATACCAATCAGGCTCCAGATTATTTAAATAAGAAACTGGCCAGGTCTACAGCTGGAAATGGTGAAAACAGGCATAAATGCACGCCACAACTCCAGACAAGGTTTCTCTAGCTCAGAAATTGGTCACAAAGCACTGAAATAGCTAGCCGCCCATGATGGATGCCAAAACCCTCTCAAAAAGAAGGCGTTTTCCTTAACTGCTTCACACGCCTTTCTCAAGGCACAAAAACCAAGGGAGGCCGTACGGCCATGAACAAGAAGGAAATGAATCTCTGAAGAAGAATTCCAGAAGCAAGAAGTACGCCACCAAGAACCCCTCAGTTATTACCAAACACAAATAACTGCATAAATAAAGCTCTGTCTGAAATCTGTAGAACTTCTGTGTGAAGCCCTCAACCGTACGGATTCAGCTGATCTCTCACAGCCTCAAACGTACTCAACACTGAAGAGTTTCCGTTCTCCAATGGACACAATGATCAAACCCTGCTCTCAGGAGAATGCTCAGAGAAAAGATGCACAAGGCAATTCGAAATAATCAAAAGGTGAGTTTCTATTGCCAAAAATGCCTCTTTAAGCAAAAGCACGCATTTCCATAATGCTACGCCCTTTTTAGGTTTTCAAAATATTATAATATTTCAATATATTCCTTTTCAATAGTTGGGCGCACTTTTATAATATTTAAAGTCATTAAAATATTATAATCCTCTTTTTGAGATTTAAGTGATATAAAAAATATAAATAAAGTCAATGTGACTTTATTAAAAGGCGTTTTAAGTTAATAAATTAACTTAATCACTTAAATCCCCGTAAAATGTTCAAATCTCAGGATAATCTCGTGCCGTCAGAAGCGATGAACTCCTGGAATGCCAACGCTCACTGTGATCTAAACACTGTCCACTGAAAACACGAACAAACAAACTCTCCAAAATGCACCACTGACCCTCTATCCAAACTGGGTAGCCCACAAGGGTCCAATAAAGGGCTAACGCTCGCAAAATAAGATTACGCTGAAAAAGGGGACATTACAGTCCGCCCTCCCTGAAATTGCTTGTCCGCAAGCAATCTCAACAACAAAGAACCAACCACTCCACCAGGATCCCAAGGATAGTGTCGTGAAATGTCCCTCCTGTCATCAACTGTATCCTGTAACTCCCAAATCTGATCAACTGGATCATCATGCTGTACCCTGTCAGTCTCAACACCATCTGTCACAGGAGAGAAGAACTCATAAGAAAGCAAGTCAAACTGCTGACAACACTTGCTCCCTAAAACCGCACGAGATATGCTATCATCCAACATATCTAACACGTGCATACCAAAATTGTGCATCTGAAACAGGTCATGTACATGATGACTGAAAGTGAAACTGTGTAGACTCCTGACCATGTACACACTGGAAATCTCCTCAACGAGCTCTGTCTGAAATCTCGATGCACTGACGGAATCTCCAATACTATGATCAACGCTCTTGCCTAAATCAGGGTCAAGAGTAGAATCAGCATCCACCTCAAAGAGCGGATTATCATAAGACGATGTAGAATCCATCTCATAAAGAGGATTTTGTACTAACTGAGCCTCATAACTGTACTGATCCCAATCAAACCCCTCTGATCCCATGGGACTAGAATCAAAATGATAATCCTCCTGAAACATCTCATGCTCCTCCTCTAGAATCTTCGGTTCTATCTTCTCACCTTTTGCGTTGACGAGAATGATAGATCGCATACTCCCATCCTGAAAACCAGCTTGCTGGTCCGTTAAATCAGCAAGGTCATCACCCTCATAAAACCACTCCATTTGTCTATTTGAACCCTTAGGCTTGAGAGGACAATTGTGGTTTTGGTCATAAGGAGCTTTGCAATAGAAACATAGCTTCCTCCTACGCAAATCATTTATTGTCTCTCGGTCTAAAGGAGCTGCAAACTTCCTCTTTTCATCAACTTTTTCTGATTCTTTAGGTTCTGATTTGCTATCACTATAGGATGAAGATGCTTCTGCATTAGAAGTGAACTTACCACGTGAAGCTGTAAGTTCCATGCTACGAGCCTTTCTCATAGCTTCGTGCAAGGTAGGTGGATCGAATGCCTTGATCCAACCTTTCATTGGCTCATGGAGACCTTCTACAAAAAGAATGACAAGTCTCCTCTCTGAGATTCCGGTAACCATAACCGAGAGCTTCTGGAACTCACCAATATAAGACTCCAAACTACCCAACTGCTTTAGCTGAGCAAGGTCTCTGAAGAATAGCTCGGGATCACGTCTATCAAACCTCTCTACCAGCCTATCAGTGAACTCCTGGTACGAGGTAATCCTATCATGGTGTAGTGTAGCCATGCCATGAATCCACCAATCATGTGCTACGCCATCAAGGTGGAGAGCTGCAAATCGTATAGCATCTTCCTCTGGCATAGGACGTAGTGTCAGGAATGTATCCAACTTACTCACCCAAGCACGTGCTGTAACTCTACCACTGCCATCATAGTGAACTAAGGTTAGTTTGTTGGTAGCCTGTTTGAGATCATTCTGCTTATGTCTAGGCCTCCTGTCATTCCTGCTTCTGGTGTGTTCTCTCTTCTGGCTTATGAATCTGTCGAAGTTAAGGTGCTCCTTAACTCTTGGTGGCAATGCATCCCACTCATCATGCATCGCCATAATATTATCTGCAAAATTTATTTCCCCACCTTGTTCAGCTTCATCCACTTCCTCAGCATCATCTCTGGTGAACGTGGGATATGTAGCTCTCTCATAGGTGCGTACTGGATCTATAATCCTCTGTGGCTGTCTATGGATACTGCCATCTCTATCTGAATCCAAACTACGAGCTCTGTTTAATGACAAATTCTGAACATTCGTGCTGAGTTGTTGAAGAATAGTTGCACCCTGCTCTTGCCCTGCAACCATGCCTCTAAGCACGTCTTTGGCTTCTCTGTCCTCATCCTCCCAGTTATTTCTGTGAGAACTTTCTCCAGCCCTGTTCGCCATATTGTCCCAATCTAATTCCTCCTCCTGATATGCAAACAGAAATGGTGGAAATGGATTCTGGTCACCTCTTTGATTTCTAGGGCCACCTCTGAAATAGGACTTACCAAAACCCTCTCTGTTTGACTTCATAAATTCTCAAACCCCACAAGCTGGCAGGATGTGAGCTCTGATACCACTGTGATGAGCCCTGCTGGCTCTCAGTTCATAACCCTCTTTTCTTAAGTCTTTAAAGTGTTTTTTAGAGTTTTTTAGAGAAATCTTAGTAGATAGAAGAGAAGGGGCGCAGCATATTTTTGCTCACAAAAGAGAAATTTAAACTTATTCCTTCAAATTGAAAGTACAAAATGTATTATCAAACACCAACAGATAGATTAAGAACGATAAACATACCAATCAGGCTCCAGATTATTTAAATAAGAAACTGGCCAGGTCTACAGCTGGAAATGGTGAAAACAGGCATAAATGCACGCCACAACTCCAGACAAGGTTTCTCTAGCTCAGAAATTGGTCACAAAGCACTGAAATAGCTAGCCGCCCATGATGGATGCCAAAACCCTCTCAAAAAGAAGGCGTTTTCCTTAACTGCTTCACACGCCTTTCTCAAGGCACAAAAGCCAAGGTAGGCCGTACGGCCATGAACAAGAAGGAAATGAATCTCTGAAGAAGAATTCCAGAAGCAAGAAGTACGCCACCAAGAACCCCTCAGTTATTACCAAACACAAATAACTGCATAAATAAAGCTCTGTCTGAAATCTGTAGAACTTCTGTGTGAAGCCCTCAACCGTACGGATTCAGCTGATCTCTCACAGCCTCAAACGTACTCAACACTGAAGAGTTTCCGTTCTCCAATGGACACAATGATCAAACCCTGCTCTCAGGAGAATGCTCAGAGAAAAGATGCACAAGGCAATTCCAAATAATCAAAAGGTGCGTTTCTATTGCCAAAAATGCCTCTTTATGCAAAGCACGCATTTCCATAAAGATACGCCCATTTTAGGTTTTCAAAATATTATAATATTTTAATATATCCCTTTCCAATAGTTGGGCGCACTTTTATAATATTTAAAGTCATTAAAATATTATAATCCTCCTTTTTCATTTAAGTGATATAAAAATATAAATAAAGTCAATGTGACTTTATTAAAAAGGCGTTTTAAGTTAATAAATTAACTTAATCACTTAAAATTCCGTAATATGCTCAAAACTCAGGATAATCTCGTGCCGTCAGAAGCGATGAACTCCTGGAATGCCAACGCTCACTGTGATCTAAACACTGTCCACTGAAAACACAAACAAACAAACTCTCCAAAATGCACCACTGACCCTCTATCCAAACTGGGTAGCCCACAAGGGTCCAATAAAGGGCTAACGCTCGCAAAATAAGATTACGCTGAAAAAGGGGACATTACAATCTATACCATCAATAGCAAAGTTGCGCTTTTCCAAGATATCTTCTCCATTTGCAATTGATCTCAGGAAATCTTCGACCTCATTGGCTACTTTTTCAAATCTTGTTGACATCATGGCAAGGTGATTCATTCTGCCACCCACTGTATTGCTTCTATCACAACTGCGAACAACACTCTGAAATTGAGTTTGCACTTCATCAAGCCCGAAGTAGGAACCATCTTCAAGACTGTACCGATAAGGAATCTCTGTGACAAATTCACTGATGAAAAGAAGAGCCTCGATCACTCTTTGTCAGTAGGCAATAAACTCCTTGGATATCCTCTTGTAGGTTTTAACCTTGAAGACATGATGCTCTCTCCAAGCAAGGATCTGCCTCTTGTGATCTTTTGAAGCCGCTGAACCATAGGCTGTATCTAAATCTGCAATGATGATCTCATGCCTTGGTTTTACTTCAGCCACCTTTGTGCAATCTTCTTACTATACTTATCCTTATGCATTTCCCACATCCTTTCACATTCGCCCTTTGAGATAGTGACACTTTCAGGCCAGGGGAGAATGGAGAAACATTTCTTGATCATATTAGGTTTCAAACTGCATATCAATCTGCCATCAACTGATTGAATCTCCCTTGTAACCGGATTGTAATGCTTGATGCAAGCGATTGCAAACTCGAGACTCTAAACTGAGATAGGAATAGACGCTGTTGTGAGGAGTCCAGAGTGTCCCAAGTTTCTGATGGTAGTGTTGCCTGCCCTCTCCAAAGCGTGTAGATCAAACACCGGTTTGATGTGATGCAAGTCTGTCTCAACTGTTTTGATATAACCATGATAGAGAGCTGATTCAGTCTTGAAAACATTGGGAGTGTGCTTCATTCTGAAAACCTTGAAGAATGACTGTAAACTCACCTATGTTCAGTCAAGTTTTGAGCAACTTTCTATTTTTAGAATGTTGGTTTTTCTTCCTCCAACAGACAAATTTTTGATTTTTTTTTTGAGATATGGGTTTTGCTCAGAATTTCGTTGCAAGACAACCCAGATCGTCCGTTTTTGAAAATTTTGAATTTAGACTAAAAAAGCAGCAAACCCTAATTTCTTCAATTTTTCACTAAAAAGTTTGGCACCTGGGTTTTGTTCAGAATGCAATTAGAAATGGACCCAGTTGGTCTGATTTGAAAAACACTGATGACTGATGGAAAAAACAGCCAACCCTAGAATTTGAAATTTTCTTGAAAAAGCTGTGATCTGGGTTTTCTTCAGAAGACTATTTTGAGAGGACCCAGATGATCAAAATTTGAATATACTGAGGATTTCACTGACATGCAAATAAAAAAGCAGCTGCTGCAACTTGATGAATTTCTCAAAAAAAAATTCTTCAGAAGAAAAATCTTGGCCGCCTTCTTCAAAAAATTGATCTTCTGGATGAAAAAGCAAGGCCTTATGCTGCTGGTCTGAAAAATTTGATGAAGAATCAGCAAACTTGAGTTCTTGAATCATGAAATATAACTTTAAATCTGCTGCTCCACTTTCTCCTTTGGATGCCACCTGCAAAAATAATGAAAATTACATGAAAGAGAGGTGTTAAATAGACTTAGGGTTTAAAATAGGTTTGCTTTCTTTTGCGTTTATCTTCAAAACCCTAAAATCAGCTGGTTCGATAAATTTAGACATTCTCTTCCTCTTGCCATTTTGAAACTTTTGAAAATTTTGAAAATTTTCGTTAAGACATTGTAAGTTGGGCGCCCTTCTTGGCTAGGGGCGCCAACTTGTTCCAAAGTTGAGTCATTTTTTAGGAATTTTCAACTTTTCACAATTTTGACCCCCTACTTTGATCTCAATCTCTGGACTCCAGATTGATCCGATGAGTGAGCTGGATGATTCATCGCGTAGCCTGACTGATCCTGAGAAGATTGTTCTGGAGGCGTCTTTGGCGAAAAACTTCGTTTTGACCTTCAAATTCATGGGAGCCTATTTCCTCCAGGGGCACCCATTTTGTCCAGAGTTAGCCGTTTTTATGATTTTCAAGTTCTTCCTTTTCCTTCTGATCTATTGATGAAATTTTGATTCTGAGAGCTACGCTGATCGAATTGACTGGCTGACTGCTTCGTTGGATAGCTTAACTGAATCAGACAAGACGATCTTGGAGGCTGTGTTGGCAAATTCTATCGTTTCTGAGCTTAAAAGTTTGGGCGCCCTTTCTCTCTAGGGGCGCCCAACTTGACCAGACTTAGAATATTTTCATTGTTTTCACCTTCTTCTCTTCTACAGATGATCTCGTCAGATCTGGAGATTCGGGCGTCGGAGTGACTGACGGCTGAGCTAGTTACGGAGCTGAGGAGAAATCAAGAGGGGTCTTCTGGGAGCTACTTCATCAAAAAGTTAAATTTGACACTCCAAAAGCTTAGGCGCCTATTTGCTTTTGGGGCGCCCATTAGCTCCAGACTTAACCATTTTCTTCTGATTTTCATCTTTGAATTCAAACCTTCATTCTGTACCTTCCACTTGGATTTGGATTTGCCGGAGATTGGCCAGTCGGATGCCTTGATGAAGATATCCACTGCAAAGCTGACCGAATTCCGAAGAGATTGATCCCATTTGCAAACCCTAACTGCTGAGTTAGGCTTCTCAAAAAGCTGGGTGCCCTTGGGCACTTGGGGCGCCCAAAGTTCCCAAACTTAGAAACTTTTCAGACATATTCATAATTTTCAGTTTGTATTCTGTTTGAAAACTCTCCGTTCGGCCTCGAATTCCGGGTGACTGGATGATCCGATGACTGCATTGCCGGACTCGTTGCGGAGCTGAAAGGAAACTGAGCTACTTTGCTTGGAATCTCAAACCCTAATTTTATCATCTGGTGCCCTAAAACGATGGGCGCCTATTTCCTCTGGGGTGCCCATGTCAAGCAGTATTAGTCAATTTTAGGCAGATTTCACCTTCTTTCCTCGTTCTTCGTGCTTGCTCACCAACTCACCTTCTACTCAATGCTTGCATGTTGAATCTGACGCCTGGCAGCTGACTGACCTCCATTGATGACCCTCTATTCCCGACATCAAAGTTGCATGGACACGGATACGGATACGGATACGGGTACGGTATCGGATACGGATACGGCCATTTTTCAAGACCTCTCATATGGATACGTCAAGATACGGCATTCATAAAACACACACACATGCACACATATATAACATTTTTTTATTATTAGAGAAGATATTCATTACTTTAGGAGCAAAATGAACATATAATTGCTATATATTCCAAAATAATTATATTGAAATATAGTTTTATTTATCATTAAAACAAAATTCGAATACATTGATTGTCTAATAGAACATATAATTGCTACATATCCTGCAATAATTAAAATATTAATAAAATTATAAATACTTAAATAATTATAAAAATTATAAATTAAATTTATAATACACAAATTATTAATTTATTAATACATTATAAATGAAATTATAAAACACTAATTATCTTCTTTATTTTAAACTTGAAAAATGAAAAAAAATTAAAAACTCTAATAAAATTATAAAATATTTAAATAATTATTAATTTAAATAAACTTAGGTAATGTTTTTAAAGTTATTCGATTCATATTTAAATATTCATTGATTTATTTTAAAAACATTACCAAGATTAAATATGAATCGAATAACTTTAAAAACATTACCCAGATTAATTTAAATATCGAATAAACTACCATTGCGACCCGGAACAAATAATTTTTTTGCAGACGGCAGAAAAATACGACTATGGATCCATGGACGGCACGGCATGGAGAACCAGAAAATTACGACTATGGATGGCAACAACCAGAAAGGCAAAAAGAAAATCGATGGCGGATTTTATTCAGGCAATGAACTGTTCGCACTGTTGATGGCGAAAAAATCCAGACACTGCTTCGTATTTCCGAATCACCATTGCTGTGCAACTTTTATAGATTTTTAACCTAAGAAAAACGCCAATTTTCTCAAATAAATTTAGAATGTTGCTCCTAATAATGTGAAATTTCCTACAAAGTTGGTAGAATCCCTACTGAATCGGCGCCAAAAAATAGGAATTTTTGGGCACTTCCAGATACGGTATTCAACCCGATCCATGTCGTGCCGTACCCGCATCCGTGTACGGGTATGCTGTTATCGAGGGAGCCGGCATATCGCGTAACTGCTGATATGCTTACGGCGGGAGAAGACCCCAAAGGAAAAGCTTTTTTGAGATTATTTGCACCGACTATGGAGTATTTTGAGCCAATCAAAATCAGTTTAAACCGTGGACAAACTTTCTATTTTAGAAATTTTACCATTATCCGTTTCAAAGAAACCAGGGAAAAGTTTACTATTTTTAGAAAATTTTCTAAAAATAGCAATTTTCCTAAAAGTAGGGATGAAAAACTGAGATCTGGTTTTTGTAGACTTGGTCGCTTTGAGCATACCCAGATCGTCAGATTTTGGAAATTTTGAATTTTTACCTCTCATGCAAGACATACAAACCCCAATTTTGACCCTTTTGATAGATTTAACAAGACTTTTACTCATTTCTTCAGAATGTATAAGTGTAACAAAAATTTTAATTTTGGGGTACAACACAACTTACTAAGGTGTTTAGTAGGTGAAAAGATTTCACAATGGGATTCCATGTTGGTGCAAGCAAAGTTTGCATGCAACAATTTAGTAAACAGATCTACATAAAAACATGTTCTAGGTGGTGTATGGAACTTCCCTAGGAGGTGTCATTGACTTGTTGGGAGTAGAAAGTGGTAAGCACACTAGTGCAGAGGTTGAGGACTTTGTGCAACTTATGGAGGACATACATGTGCAAGTCAAGAAGCCAACAATGCCACATATAAAGCACATGCCTCTAAGAAAAGACTTACTTAGAGGTGACTTAGTCATGGCACACTTGAGGAAATAGAAATTCCCAAAAGGAATTTATCATAAGTCAAAATCCAAGAAATTTATGCACAGATTTTCAGAATTGCATATTAGATTGAGCTGCCAGAGGATTTTGACATATTGCGGCCTTTAATGTCCTCAACTTGTATTCCTACCATGCATCTGGTCTTGATGATTTTGTCAGCTGCAAGAAGTACTAGATTGGAGGAAACAGATGTGTGAGAAGTAGCATGAGGAGATTCCATGGATTTTGGATTCTTGCATTGGAAAGAAAACTCAATGGAGCAAGTACAAAGAATATTTGATTCATTGGAAGGGTAAAGGACTTGAAGAAGATTCATGGGTTTCAGTAATAATATCAGAAGTGAGTAGCTGAATTAGTCTTTCACGTAGTCTTAATTTTGGGCACCTTTCTCAAAATTTTGTTACTTGGTGCTGTTGTTTGTGAGGTATTGCTTCAGTTACACAAAGTTCCTAAGACATTTTTGGTGCACTTTGTGGAAGAAATTGGGCATGTGGCTGTAAAGGCTGCATAGTGGCATTTTGTGTTGGAAGCAGAGCTTGCATACAACAATTTAGTAAATAGTTATACATGAAAGACACATTCTAGGTGGTGGGTGGAACTTCCTCAAGTGGTGTCACTGACTTGTTGGGAGTAGAAAGTGGCAAGCACACTAGCGCAGAGGTTGAGGACTTCATGCAACATATGGGGGACATACACATGCAAGTCAAGAAGCAGCTAGAAGCTAGTACCTCCAAATATGAAGCACATCCAGATGAGTGTAGAAGTGGTGCACTTGAGGAAAGAGTAGTTCCCAAAAGGAATTTATAATTAGTTAAAACCCAAGGAGTCTATCAGAATCCTGCTGCATGTGATGTTGATTTTGAAGATGCTAGATATATAGATGAGATCATGAGAAGGCAGCTGGGATTGGTCCGGATTCCATTGGATGAGTCACAACTCGATATACATGTTAACTTAAAGTTAGAGGCCTCTTTTGATATTGGTAGCCTAGATGAGGCATAATTGTGTATTTTCATTTTGATAATGAACAATGAAACATTGAAATCATATATTTTTATTTTTATTGCTGCTATACTTGAATCAATGAACATACATGCTTCTATTTCTTTTGATAAATTATATGAATTATGAATGTCTAAACTTAAATTTTGATGTCATGTATAGCTAAACTTGTAAAAATTTAAGTGAGTTTCCCTACACATATTTAAAAAATTTCACCACCATTCCCAAAAAGGGCTCTCTAGACTGCCATCCTTGAAACACGTCTCTTGCTGCCATGTTTTTGAAGCACATAGTGAAACCCTATAACGTGGGAAAAAGAAATGCATTACTTTGACGATGGAAAGTCAGACCTAAGCATGTGAAAATCACTTATGTTACCTTCTGTGATGATGACCAAACCATTAATGGCCCTCAATAAACTCATGAAGATGCCTCCAATAGTGAGCAATGGTATTCCAACTTTTTTCACAATCTGCTGTTAATCCTTGCTCTTCTTTGCAAATGGAAGACTGAACTTAACAATGAAAGACAACTTTTATCTTTAGTATCAAAATTTGGGCACGTTACAGCTGGGTGCACTCCAGGTAAAATGATCATTCTCTGGGTTTAAGACTAGCAGGGACACCTGAGTTAACTGGGACTTTGCATTTTTTGGTCCTAAACTAGACACAATGCTTTATGGCATGCTCCAAGGCAACAGAAGACCAATTTCATGTCTTCTTTCAAGCTCTTCTCTTCACCTCCTCTGACACATTGGAAATCTCTTTCAGTCGTTAATGCAGAAGCAATGATTAGGGCTTGAAAGCACGACATCTGTGAACATGGGAGACTAAGATTTGGCAAACTCACAAGGAATGACAAGGTCTTGACTTGAAAGATGACTCATACAAAAAGAATTGTATTGGTACAATAAATGTGTGTTATTTTTATTATTGTAGCATCCAACCATATTTGTATTAGGGTGTCTTGGAAATTTGCAGTATCTGTTTCCATGCAAATCTGTAAAAAGATGAATGTATGTCTGAAATAGTTGCGGTACCCTGATAGATATGATTGTGGTGAATGCTCTGTTAGATATGCAAACAAAATGTGGATGTATATAGATGGATAACATGATAATGAACAAAACAAAGTTTTGACAATGCTATGAATATTTCATAAATCCAGCCTCATCGAAATGTTGTCTTTGCAACTGCAATCTTTACTAGACGTGCTGATTCAGGTTTGTTGGTTGCAACCTTGATTTTTTTAATCAAACAAAACTAACAGGCATAAACCAGACATGCTTAACTTCATCCTAATACCAACCTTGTAGCTTTGAAATGGATTTTGGAGCTTCAACAAAATTGTTTGGAAAAGGTTTTCTACCTGAAGTATAGAGGGAAATCAAATTGTTTAACAATTATCTCAACCAAGTGCAGTCTCATGGAATGTGAAGATAACAGGTAAGTGCAGAAGGCTCTAAATATTTTGTAAGGAATTCAAAATCGCAGTCTCATGGATGGCAGCCATGGGTTATCAAGCCTTGGAATTTTCTAAGTGAATACAACTGGGTTTGGAGGTCCATCTAAAATTCTTTGGAAGTGGATTGTTGTCTGATTTGAAAATGTGGTAGAATATGAAAGGCTTGCATCTCGTATGACAAATTTCTTAATCTGACCAGGGAAGTTTGAAAGGCACTCATTAATTCTGGATATATGCAAAACGGGGGTTGTTGGTAAAGCCTTTGGGGGAAATCTTGATACACTAAAACTTCTTTGAATTTGTAGATTGGGAATGCTTCCACTGCTCTAGGAGCATCAGCTGCAATTGCTTAAATCAACCCAAAAAAATTGTCATATTGAAGATATGCTATCAGCTGCAACTGCGACTATCTGGCATTCTGCCAGATCTCCATCCTTGTCAAACAAGGTGAGGCCAAGGTGGATGAGATTAAGGAAGTGGACATTTACCTTCAGGGTGCTGTAATGCTACTTTGCCCTGCATGGAAAGGCCAAAGAAGTCAGCAGGCTGTCAGATGGGAGACAAGTTGTGTGCAACAATTAGGACAAAAAGAGTAAAATAGAATCATTCCTCAGCATGAACACAATTAGTCATACTTTCTAAGTGGTTGTGTACTCTCTTATGGGTTGTGTTTTATGTCTTATGCTTGTCTTCCACTGGTTGAGTCATTCTTGATGATGGACTCATGTGTCCCCTACACACATAAGGCCATAAATGACATCAAAAATATTGCATACTTATTCATTAACAATTCCAATGTTTTATATCAATCTAATTGTTCCATTTTTTATTATTTGGAAATAAAATCAAAGATCTTGTTCCAATGTATTTATTAAAATACATGAAATATTTATTCGTAAAATTAAAAGAAAAAGGTTGGAAAACATGGGACATGTCAAGAAATCAGTGAATATATGGACTTGAGAAAGCTGATAGACGGGATGACAAAGCTAGAGAAATGGTATTTGTTAATATTCAACCAAGTCGTTGTCATCCTGGTTCCACCTTCAACCAGATTGATGTCACCCAGCTTGGTAAGGATAAATAAATAGTATCCTTTAAATGATTTGTCTCTGTGATAAGCATTTGTTTTTAACTAGGCGTTGGAATAGAATTTTTTTTTGTTCTCTTCCTTTCATAATAACACAAAATTGGCTCTAGGAAAATTCACCGCCAACAATTCACCACCGGAAAATTCACCGTCATGACAAATTTACCTCATGGAAAATTCACCACCAGCAATTCACTGCCGCGGATAATTCATCGCATATCCCTTCTTAGATGTCTGAATGTTAATGCTTAAATTGTAATTATAATTGTTTGTAAAATTGTCAATAAATTATAACTGAGGTTCTGTATTTCCGTTATTAATGTGGTGGAAATTATTCTTTTGCAAAAAAAAACTCAAGGTTTTGGAAATATATATAAAAAAATGTTAATGCGGTGAATTATCCACGGCAGTGAATTGCTGGTGGTGAATTTTCCATGAGGTGAATTTGTCATGGCAGTGAATTTTCCGGCGGTGAATTGTTGGCGGTGAATTTTCCAATGGTGAATTGTTGGCAATGAATTTGCTTGAAGCCCACAAAATTAGAAACACGTTATAAGTGAGTTAACATACTATGTTGAATGTATATGACTTCTTCGATAATGGGTTTACTCTGAAATACGTAGCCTATTTCTTTTATAATGTCAAGAAGGGGGCCTGTGTATGTTTGTAACTTCATTGTAATTTTTTGAGGTTATATATTGATTGGGGATGTGAGAGCTACTAATATACTGTTTTACTGAGGGCTCTCTTTCCCAGCAATTATTATATTATGGTATATATATAATAAATAATATTTGTTTTTCATTTCCATTTCAACATGAAAGGATGTATTTCTTCCCATGGGTCAGGGTCCTGTGGTAAGGTAAAACAATTGGCATAATGTTGACCGATGGTCAAGCCTGATTTGCCATTCTCTTTGTGCTAAAGCACTCATGATAATGTGGCTTAAACATGCAAGGCTAGGTGCAAGTTCATGTTGAATTGTGATGGAATAGGTACCCATTAGATGCAGCTTCAAAGCCAAAAAGTTGTCTAAGCTTTTGTAGCGTGCTTTCTTGTGTATGAAATGATGGTGGGTGAGAGTCCAATAAAATTTATTGAACAAAAGAAAAAGGAAAAAAGGTGTCATATTTTTCCTTCAAAGTTGTTTAAATAGAAATTTTAACAAATTTGTGCATGTCTTTACACACAATTGTATTGAGCTTGATTATTTTTTAATTACACACTTCATTCTATTCTTGGATGCAATTAAAAATTTGCACAATCCTCTTAAAAAATAGTAACATTTGGAGCATCTCATTCATATGATAATGCGATAATGGACATGTTTCAATTCATTGTTGGACAATATATTGAAATGTCTAGAACTTTGATATAAGTAACACCCTTGGGTAATTTGGAGTAATTCATATAGTTTATAGTTGAGCTCTAAAGTTTCTTGAAAGATTTTCATTGTTTAAATTCTCTCTTTTATGAGATTAATTCAAGTTTGATCCCTACAGATTCTTATAGGTTGCGATGGGGTCCGTTCAGTTGTTGCAAAATGGATGGGCTTCTCTGAACCTCGTTATGTTGGACATTGTGCTTATCGTGGATTGGGAGTTTATCCTAGTGGACAACCTTTTGCACAAAAAGTGCATTATATCTATGGAAAGGGAATTCGTGCTGGCTATGTCCCTATTACATCTACTAAAGTCTATTGGTTTGTCTGCTTCAATAGCCCTTCACCAGGTTTGCTTCACTAAGGAAACTCGTGAAAAAGCTTTTAAATTTATAGATTTATCATGAAATTTAGAGGAAATTGATATATTAAGTTGGCATTTTCATATATGTACATACAATTGATCTATAAATTTAGTGAGTTCATGTTTATATGGGGTAAATGCTTACAGCGATACAGCTTAATTCTTAATAGAGAGGAGACAAGACAGAAAGTATGTCATTGTCCATATTTTTGGTTTCTTATTGCCAATTTTCATTACCAAATGATCGGGCAGGTCCAAAGATGACAGATCCGACTATTTTAAGGAAGGAAGTCTTTCAACTTGTTCGTGAGTGGCCTAGGGAACTCATTCAAACTATTGAGAATACACCTGATGGGGCCATTTTGCGAACTCCTTTGGTAGACAGATGGTTGTGGCCTGTTGTAAGTCCAAAGTCAACAATAGGTGGCATTGCACTAGCAGGAGATGCATGGCATCCTATGACACCAAATCTTGGGCAAGGAGCATGTTGTGCACTAGAGGATTCTATTATACTTGCTAGGAAGCTAAAGGAAGCTCTTGATATGGATAAACAAGACAATTTAAATATAGAGGAAGCGTTACAGTCCTATACAAATGAAAGATGGCCTAGAATTTTTCCTCTAGCCATTAGAGCTAATATTGTTGGTGCTCTTTTGCAGTGGGAGAATGAGTTGATTTGTTCAGTAAGGGATAACATAATTATACCAAAAGTTGCACAATTAGAACCTTTATTAGAACACACAAAATATGACTGTGGTTTGTTGTATACTAATCCTTGAGATTTTCATTGTATGTGAATGAAAGTAAATCATGGTAATCTTACGAGACAAGAATTTAAAATATCTTTGGGCTTGCCTACCAGTCCAAATTATGGCTCTAATTCTATTATGTCTCCACGAAATAATTCATTTATTCCCTTTTTGCTATGTACATTCTCCTCCCAAATTGTAATAGAGGTAGAATATATTATTCGTTTTGCCTCACTCAAAATAATACGTTTGTTGTTATTTTCAAGTTCTCTGGATAGTATTCCAATATTTTAAATTCGGTTCTTTCTATCAACGTGAAAATGATAGAAAGGAGTAAATTAGTTATAGAAAGCGATGATGGTTAATCTTCTTGTTATTGGATATTTGATGCTTTATAAATAAATTATCATAGTTTCTGATGAAACTCATGAAGAACATAGCAGTTTTGTAAAGTTCCAATTATTTAACATACTTTAATGTCCTTTCTTGTCAAAACATGACTCCTGAAAGGATGGTTAGCACGTTGTTTTACATAATCAGAATGCCAGTGGAGATAAATCCTTAGCATAATGTGCGTGATTTTATTAAATATAGTCAATTCCATGCATGCATAAATGGATCTTGATGAAATCTATCAAATTACATAACTGGTTATTTAGTTGCAATTGTGCATTCATATTTTTATGTCCTTGAAATGTGACTGACAAAAGGATGAATAGCAATTTATTTCACAGGCAGAATGTCGGCGAGACACACCCTGAGCATTATGTCAGTGGGTTAACTACAACCAATCAACTCCATGCACATATATCTCATTCTAGTGGACAAACAAATACATGCAACATAGCTTCATGCGAGAATGCAACATGCTAGTGGACTGTAAATTCCATGTGGGCAATATAGAATGTTAGTTATTTAGGCAATGATAGTGGACCAGAGGACAATTTAAATGAGACATGAATGACTAAACAGCTTTACTAATGTCAAATGATGTATATTTAGGTCCAATAAGGATTCATAGTTACCCATGGGTCTATAACAACCATGGGAATGGTTGAAAAATTGATTTTCTTATAGCTGAAATCATGTGTATTTTACTCAATTTTGAAAGATATTGGTTGGAGGCCAGAAATTTGATCTTGTTCATACTTATTTTGGTCCTGTTTGGCACATTGTATGGTTTCTTTGTATGCTCAATGATGCTTTGATTCTAATAGTGATGTTACACATTGTTTTGCTGTCTCCACTCTTTTACACTCTACATTTCTGTTCTTGTGTCACTTTATTGTGTGATTTTGGACTGCAATTTCCTCTACAATAGTTTGATTCTTTGGTGTAGTGTATCCAATGTAGCCTTCTCGAAAGAGCTTAGCTTGTAAGGGTGCACATGAAATTTTAACCAATAAATTAATCTTCTACACAATTCATGGTGAAATGACAGTGACATAATATGTCAATTATTAATATATTATAATTTTGAAAAACACACAATGGGGCTTATATATTATTTCATGCATTTGATACTTTTGGACATGTAATGGTGCTTATGAAATTGCAACCAATATATTTATCTTTTGCACAAATGATGATGAAATGACAATGATGTGACGATGTAAAGTATGCCAATTATTGATGTAGTTTATATTTGAACAACACAAAATGAGACCCAAACATTATTACATGCTTTTGATTCTTTGGACAAACATTTCTAGATCCATAGATTTCTTGTGATTTAAAACTCTTTATGTTTGTTCTTATACAATGCATGTTACAAGAAGATTAGCAGCCTAAAGAGGTGTCCCTTGGGATTCAACGATTAATATTTCTTCTGGGCAAGCTTTTTCAAGTTTAAGTTAATCAATATGACACAAACTTGGAGTTTTGGTGGTGGCTTGCCATGGTAGAACCTTGATTTACATGGTCTACCCTCCGAATAGGTTTAAGTAGGATCTTCAATTGGTTGGATCATGCCATGATTTATGAGCATGTCTTCCACCTTTCTGATTATGCGCAATCCATGAAAGCACATCTAGAGATCATTTTGTCTAACCATTGTACCTCACTTTTTAACTTGCTAAAGCATTCAATTCTTCTTGAATATGTATGCAAGTGTGGAAGCTTGAGCCATGTATGGTGCTATTTGCATTAGGTTGTGGAATGTTGCAACTGCCCTCAATTGCCTTTCTACGACAATTTGGTAAGCAGGTGGTGAGGAACTTGCAATAGAACTCCCATTCCAAATTTGTGAGGGTTTACACTCAATTGGAAAGTGATCCCTTTGATTTCCAACTTTAATTTGGCTACTCAATTGAAGCATAAGCTTAAGCTCATCAAATGCCATTGAGCCAAAGGAACTTAGATTAGAGCTTGCCTTCATTTGCATGAAATTAGGAATAAAGTCTAGGGATTTCTTCAATGCCCTTCACTTCAAGCAAGTTAGAACCCAAATCAAGGCTATCTAGTTTGCTCGTGGACAACTCACAACTCTCCTAAGAATATCCAAGACTTTCATGGATTGTTCTAGGTTAGTTTTCCAAGTCTAGGAGAAGACCGTGGAATGCACTCAAGCTTTACAATAGTGCTCGGATGATGTTCTTACCAAACTAAGCTTTTTTTTCCTTAACACACTACTCACTCTTGATGAGCTTCATGTTGCACTTATGCAAATAGCTAATGAGAAAGCCCCTAGCTTGGATGGCTTTCCTTGTAATTTTTTTCAAGGCACGTGACACTTTATTGGTACAAACCTTCATGTCTATTAGGATGCTCTTTGTAATAAATCCTTGGGAAGTGTTCTCAATTGAGGGAATATCAAATTCATTTCCAAATATAGATCTAGGATAAGTATGTTTTTCAAATGCAATCCCAAGCCCTTTGTAGGAAATTATATTCAAGACTATATAA